>JAJJKW010001491.1:0-107854 GCA_023805745.1 Isotricha sp. YL-2021b | reverse complement strand
GCGCCAGTCTCGAACGTATCTGCAACGGACTGCTGATCGAGTTCAAGAAGATGAGCAACATGGAGATGGAAGTGGTGCTGGTAGGCGAAAATCTGGGTCTGTGACAGGGATAGTAACCGATGCATACCGTTAAGCTGAAACAGGAAATCAGAAGCATCCTGAAACGGGACCTGGTACTGACCATCTCCCTGGTGCTGGCTCTGGTTTCTTCTTTATTTTTCAAACCCCGCATTTCCTATATTGACTTTCCCGTACTGGGCATGCTGCTGTCCTTTATGCTGGTGGTGGCCGGCTTCCGGCAGCTGCACGTGCTGGAAAAAGCCGCCGGCGTCCTGTTCTCCCGTTGCCGTACCACCCGGCACGTGGGGGCGGTGCTGATTTGGCTGACCTTTTTCCTGTCCATGCTGGTGACCAACGACGTGGCCCTTTTAATCTTTGTGCCCCTGACCCTTATCACCGGCAAACAGATGAAACTGGACGTAGGACGCATCGTCATCTTCCAGACCCTGGCCGCCAACCTGGGCAGCGCCTGCACCCCCATGGGGAATCCCCAGAACCTGTTCATCTACTACCACTACCAGCTGACCACAAGCTACTTCTTTTCCGTGCTGGGACCCCTGTCCGTGCTGAGCGCCCTGTGGCTGGCCGTCCTGGTATTGGGGCTGCCCAACCGGCCGCTGCAGATGGAACACCGGGAAACGGAAACCGGCCCCCGGCCGCGGATCCTGCTCTTTACCGCCCTGCTGCTGCTGTGATTTTTGTCCGTGGCCCACGTGGTGAGAACCCTGGTTTGCACCGCCGTCGTAGTGACCGTGGTGGCCCTGACCGACCGCAGCCTGCTGAAACTGGCGGACTACTCCCTGCTGCTGACCTTCATCGGCTTTTTCCTCTTCATCGGCAACCTGTCCCACTGGGACGCCATCCGGCAGCTGCATCACTACCTGCACCACGCCCGGGGCATCGTATACGTGACCGGCATCGTGGCCAGCCAGTTTATCAGCAACGTGCCCGCCGCCATGCTGCTGGCCGGCTTCACCCGCAACGCCGGGGAACTGCTGCTGGGAGTAGACGTAGGAGGCCTGGGCACCCTGATCGCCTCCAGGGCCAGCGTGATCTCCTATAAACTGTACGCCGCCGCCTATCCCCACCAGGTGATGAGCTATCTGCGCATGTTCCTGTTCTACAACTTCGCCGGACTCATCGGCATCGGGAGCATCGTGTACTGGTGGATGGTGAGGTGAGGGAAAATAGTTCACAGGTTTTTCACAAATTTTGTCAAAAATTGAAGCAAAAAATTATATAGATAATTTAAATAAATATAGACCAGATAAATATAAATTTAAATCCAGACTTTTTGTATTTTATAATGAAATAGAAAAATCAAACAACAATGATTCATTTAAAGATTATATTATAAATATATATAATTGTTATTGTCAAAGTACTATTGGTTATGATGATTCTAAAGAAAAAACAATTAATATATTATTAATAGGCTGTAAGAATTCTGGTAAATCTATTTTAATAAATAATTTATTAGGAGAAATTAGGGCTCTTTCTATGGAAAATCATTTTACTACAAAAATAAATTTTTATAAACATAAAAAATATCCTATTGTATTTTACGATATTAGTGGATTTAATGCTAATGAAGATGAAGAAATCTCAAATTTGGATAGTAAAATTACTGAATTCAATAAAGATTATAAGAATATCAAACATAAAATACATGTTATATTTTATGTAATAGATTGTAATAGTGTTAGAATACTTCAAAGAAGAGAAAAAGAATTAATAGAAAATATTTTCCAAATAAATATTCCTCTTTTCATTGTAGGACAAAAGGGAGAAATAACTAATATAAAAAATTTTATTAGAAAAACTAAAAACGAATTAAATACTTTTGATGAGAAATATCATAAAAATATTGAGACTTTAAAAAATAGAATTTATTGTTTGGATTTAACAAAAAAATCAATTTTAGATTTATTAGAAAGTGTTTATCAAGAATTTTTATTGTCAAAACAATTTAATGATGAAATACTCAAAACTTCTTCAACACTTAAAGATGAAGATTTAATTAATAGAAGTTTATCAGAGAATATAAATATAAATCGCTCTAATGAAGAAGACAGAATTATACAAGAAATTTTAAATAATATTAAAAATTCAATATTTTTTAATGATTTAAATGAGAAACTGAAAGAAATAAATAAAAAAATATCAAAAATCAGAGATAAATATATAAATGATACATATATTTTTACAAATCCAGATTTAAAAGAATTAAATCAAGAAATAGAAAATGAATTTAGAGATCTTTTTGATCAAAATGATTTAAATGAAATAAAAAGAATTATTGAACAACATCAAAAAGAAATAAATATTGAAGGAAAAGATAATATATTAACTTTAAAAAATATTTTTACAGGGACAGGTGTTTTTGGGACTAGTTTTGCAGTAGTTTCATATATTTTTACAAATTCTTTTTTAATAGGAATTCCTATTCCTATTTTATTTGCTATTGATGGGGTTTTATTGATAAAAAGAAATCATATAGTCAAAAATAATCTTAAAGAAAACATTGAAATTTCTAATAAAAAAGTTGAAGAAAAATATATTTTGATAAATATTTATTTAATTAGAAAAAAAGCAGAAGTATATAATAATGCTATTAATGATTTTAATGAATTTATTAAAGAATTTGAAAGTGAAGGTGAAGTTTTAATTTAACTATTTATTATTAAGATAATTAATTATTTTGAATTAAATTTACTTTTTTTATAATTTTTTTTCAATTAAATAAATAATACTTTGATAATAAAAATGAGGTTTTTTATTTAAGATTTTTTTAGGTTGCATATTTAAAATAAAAAATATTGGTATGACTTGTTTCCTTATATATATTTTGTTTCTTTTATTATATTTAAAATTTAATTTAATTTAAATAATATTAAAATAAATTATTATTGAATTTGGTGATAACCATTCATGAATGATAGAAATGACTATAAAAATATTTTAATATTATAGATAATATTTATCATAAATAAAAAATAGGTTATCACTTTGTTTTTTTATCTTTTTGAATAATATTTATTTTATTATTAATTTAAATATTAATTCTTATCATAAAATATGGCATAAACCATCTTCCAGTTAAATATACTTATTTTTAATAATTAAATTTATAATATGGTAATAATCTGATTGATTTTACTTCATAATTTTCCTTAAAAATTTTTTTTAATAAAATCTATGGTAATATTTGATAAATAATAAATTTGATAAAATATTATTTTTGGTAAAAATTGAAGTTGTCGAATTTTAAATTTCATTTTAAAAGATAATCTCAATCTTCATCTTAACCTATTTTAAAATATATTTAATAACAATTTTTTTTTCTTTTTCATTTATATCATATTTTTATTCATTTATTATCTTTTTTTTTTCTGTAAAATTATTTTTTTAATATATTGACATTATAATAAGGTTTTTAAATTTTATCCTTCAAATAAATTTGACCAATCATTGAATAATAAAATTACTTATCTTTCATCTTATAATAATGTGACTTATATTGGTTACATGTTTAGTGATTCTTGTTCTTTAATTTCTTTTAATATATCTAATAATTTTCTTAATATGATTAAAATGTTCTCTGATTTAAATAAAAAATTCAAATTATTGTTACTGAACAAAACTTATTAAATTTAATTTTAAAAAATTAATTTATTTTCTAAAAAATATATTTTAAATATGTTGAGCATTTAAATATTTTACTTTTAATTCTTTTTTTTGATAATCCTTTGTTTACACTTTGAAAAATAGATAAATAAAAAAATTGTATTAAAAAAAATTATATTTGAGAAAAAATACTTAATAATATAATTATCAATTATGATTAAAAATTGAATTTTTCATTTGTTTTGAAATTCATCTATATTAATTTATGATGTCTAAATAAAATTAAAACAAAATTTAAAATATTTAAATTATTTAAAGAATTTATAATAAAAATATTTAATTTCATATTCTGGGCTTCATTGGAAAAATTATTTTTTCATGTTTACGAAATGTTTTTTTTGAAACATAAAAATATTATTAATTGATTTTAATGAATTAAGGTAATTAAAAATGTGATAAATTTTCTAAAGAAAAGGGAATATAAATATGATATTATATATTTTAATATAAATTTAAAAAAATTTAGGTTGGTTGGATATTAAAATATATATATTTAAATAACATAAATAATATTGTAAATTTCAAATTGGGAATTAAAATATATGAATAATTAAAAATAATAAATAATAATTTAAAAAAATAAAAAAAATGAATACACCAATTCATAGTCAATCAAATTTATTTTCAACAAAGTAAAAAATCAAATATTTAAATAAATAGATTATCACAATCAAATTCATCTTTATTAAATCCATTAACAACATATTATAAAAATAATAATAGAATAAAATTAACTTCAAATCCTTTTCAAAATCATTTTACAAAATTAATAAGAAGAGTTCCAACTTTTATTTCAATTCCTAATCAAAATATTTTATCAAATTCATTAAGTCATAGAAATTTACAAAATTACATCAAAAAAACCAACTAAAAAAATAAGAAAAATTACAATTAAAAAAAATGCAAAAAAAAAAGAAATGATAAATTGGTGGAAATTAGCAAAAGATTTTACAGAATTATTTGTATATTATAGAACAGCAATGAAATATTCCAAAAAATAGAAAAATAAGAAATAAAAAAATAAATGAAAGAAATAAATTAATAGGAGAAGAATTATAAATTTAAAAGATTGGATAATTTCAATAGAACAACCTTTTTGGAATGAATTTAAAGTATTTAAAAATTTAAATTTATC
Source organism: Isotricha sp. YL-2021b (assembly GCA_023805745.1). Classification (NCBI taxonomy): domain Eukaryota; phylum Ciliophora; class Litostomatea; order Vestibuliferida; family Isotrichidae; genus Isotricha; species Isotricha sp. YL-2021b. Next base: position 102,972 of record JAJJKW010001491.1, on the reverse strand, counting down.
TTTTAAACATTCAAATTCAAAAGTAAAAAAACAAAAAGAAGTTCAAAAAATAGTAGCAATAATAAAAAAATATATAGAAAATTTATTATTAAAAACTCAAAAATTAAAAGATATACCAGAAAGAATTCAAATAATATTATATAATTTTATAAAAGAAAAGAATTATTATCCAAAATTATTTTTATCAACTAATCAAATAAATAGATTAGATTTTCATTTTTATGGTTATACAAGAATGATGAATGAAATACAAAGATCAATGTTATTATCTTTTTTATTAATTAATGGAGTAACAGTACAACAAATATTATTACATATTGGAGATAATTTTGCAGAATTTAGAAATTTAAAAGATATAGAAACAAGTGCAAAAATTATTGGTTCAATTATACATTATTTAACAAGAGATTGTTTTAATGTTAATCCAGAAATGTTAAAAGAATTTTTTGCTTTATTAAATTATTATAGAAATTATCATTTAAATAATAATGAAATTGATAATTGTGAAGAAATTTTTGGTGAAGATATGGTTTATAAAGATTATGATGAATTTACTAAATATTTAATTCCTAAAAGTAATTTAAGTGAATTTTGGGATTTTAATAAAAAATTTGTTGAAACTTATAAAGAATTTATTTTTGGTTGGGGTGTTAAATTAAGTAATTTAATTATTTATAAATTTGCTCCAAATGATTCTGATTTAAAACCTAGAAAAAGATTAAAAAGACCTCCTAAAAAAACTATGAATTAAAAATAATATATTATTTATTGGAAATATTCTATTTAAAGATATATAATTTTTATAATATAATGTTTGAGAATTATTTTAATAAGAGAAGTTTTAATGAATATTAAAATATGTAATTTTGTGATATATTAATTACAATCTTTAATATAAAATGATATTTATGAATATTTTTTTTATTATATAATCAAATTATATATTTTTTCTTAAATTTATACAAATAATAATATTTTATTGAATAAAAAAATTAATAATGTAAAAAAGCATAAAAAAATAAAAAAAAAATATTTAATCATGGAAAGTATTGGATTAAATGATTTATTAAATTATAGATTTTATGGAGCATTTTCTAATTCGATAGTAAAAAAAATAAAATAAACTAAAATAATAATTTAGGGTGAATTAATAAGAATAAATTTTATATCAGGTGATATAATAGAAGGATTACTTTATTCAATAGATGAAAATAAAAATGAATATTTTATAATAACAAATCCAAGAAGAATGTCAAGAACAGATAAACCAATATTTTTAAAAGAAAATTATTTAAAAATATATTTTAATGAAATAACTTTTATTCAAAGTGAATATAAAAATTTTAAACCTTTGGCAAAAGGAAATTTTGAAACAGATTTTGAAATACCAAAAAAAAAAAAACCAAAATTAGAAAAAAAAAATTTAATTCATTATGAAATTAATGAAGGAGAAGAAATTTATCAAGGTAATTTAGAAGATGATAAAAATGAAAAATGGGATCAATTTGAAATAAATAAAAAAAAATATAATGTTAATACTACTTATGATGAAAATAATTATACTACTTTATTAGATAAAAATAATATTTCAAATGAACAAAAAAATAAAGCTGAAAAAATTGTTAAAGAAATTATGAGAGATATTAATAAAGATACTAATATACATATTTTAGAAGATAGAGGTTTAATTAATGAAAATGAAAATGATTTTAATGAAGAACAAAAATATTCTTCTGTTATTAGAAAAAATAATGATAATGATAAAAAATAAAATATTATTAATTGTTTTTTTAAAAAAAAATTATTTTTGGTAAAATAGATTCTATTTTTGAATTATTCTTTTTTACTAAAGTATTAATTTAACATATTAATTATTATTATTATATTTTAAAAAAATCTGTTTTTTATTGATTGAATTTATTATTTTTTTTATTTATTAATTTTTATTATATTTTTATAAGATTCTTTTATTTTATTATACTTTTTTATAAGTTAAATTTAAAATGTTTATTATTCTTTCTATAAAAATCATTCATTTCAAATAATAGATAATTTCTTAAATTTCTTTTTTTTCTTATATCAGGAATTAATTCTGAAAAATCAATATTTGAACTTTTATTATTTATATTATTATATATATTATCATTGAAATAGTCATCAGTATATTCTATTATTTTTTGACTATGAATTGGAATTAATTTAAAATTATTATTATCTTCTCTTCTTAAATTTAAATGTCTATTTCTACTTTCATAACTATTAAATGGTAAAATTAAATTTTTATTTTTTATTTTTTTTAAGATTAAAGGAAATATTTTTTTTTTATTTTTTAAATTAATGTCACTATTATTATATCTTTTTAAATTATTTTCAATATAATAATTATTGTCATTTAAATTATTAATAGAAGAAGTTTTTATTAAATTTTGTAATGAATTTTTTCTAAATTTTATATTTTTAATTAAATTAAAATAAGTTTTAATTGAAGTATTATTTGTAATTCTTTCTGTCATAGTTCCTTTATCACAAACAGAAGTACTTTTATTTGAATATTTTTCTTTTGAATTACTATTACTAGAAATTTCATTATCTTTATTATATATTTTATTAATATTAGTTGATTCTAATGGTTTAATTGTAAATTTATTTTTTTTTTTAAACTTTGGAAAATTATTTAAATTTCTATTTCGATTAAATAAAATTGTTTTTATTAAATTGTTTTTTCTTTTTAAAACTTTATTTATAGTTTGATTTCCAAAAATTGTATCAGAATAATATTTTTCTCTTGAATGTTCTGATTCCATAATTAAATGAATAAAAAATATATTATAAAAATTAGAAAAAAATATGGAATAATTATAAAATAATATATGTTAATAATTAGATTTTTCAACTTTATCAAAAATTGTTGCAAAATATTTATTTTTTTGATAATAATCATTATTATTTACTATATTTTCTTGTGGTAATTTTCCTCTACTATTTCTTATAACATTTTCTAAATTTATAATATTATTTAATCTATTTGTAAAATATTTTTTTTGTTGCTCAACCATTTTATGAAAATATTCATTTTGGTCATTTGAATTATCATTATAATTTTTTCTAAAAAAATTTTTATTTTTTAAAGTATTATCAGTTACAAAAAAATACTTATTAAATTTTTGATAATCATCTCCTTGAATTGAATTTAATATATTTTGTTCATATGGACTACATGAAAATGAAGGAGTAATAGGATATAATATATTATTTTTTTTTCTCTTTATATTTCCTTCACTAAAATTTCTATTTACTACATTTTGACCTGTTGTTTTAAAATTATTATTTTCTGAATAAATTAATCTTTTTGGAGTTATTTTATTATTATATTTATTTTCTATATTTTCTGTATTATTATATCTGTTGTTTTCTGTTTTTAACAATAAATTATTTTTTTTAAATTTAAAATCGTTATTGTTATTTTCTTTTACATTATATACGAAATTTACTTTGTTTGTATTTTCTATTGAATTTTTTTTATTGTATAAATTTTTGTTTATATATTTATAATTATCTGTATATTCTGTTCCATAATTATCTTCATCATTATCTTCTTTATTTTCTTCTTCATTTAAACTATTATTTCTGGAATTATTTTTATTTAAATTATTATTAAATTGATTATTATAATTGAAATTATATTTATAATTATAATTAATATTGTTATTTGTATTTTTATTATTATAATTATCATTATTATAATTATGATTATCATTAGAATTATTATTATAATTTTCTTTATTATAGTTATCATTAACATTATTATTATTTATATACTTATTTTCTTCTTTTGAAAATTGATAATTCTTTCCTTCACTAAAATTATTTTTATTTTGAATTTTTTTCATTTCATTTTCATTTTTGAATTCATTAAAAACAACAATATCATTGTCTTGTTGAATTGGATTTCTCATTAGATAATTTTTATATAAAAAATTAAACATAATTTTATTAGGAATATCATAAGCCATATAATAAGGAGGTATATTATATATTTTAATAACTTGATCAAAAATTTCTTTTCCATAATGTTTCCTTTGAATATTATAATGAACATAAAAGTCAATAATAGTTAATAATTTCTTAATAAAAGGTTTAGAATAATTTTTATAATTTCTTAATAATATATTTTTAAAACCAAATCTAATAAATCCTATAACAAAATTATTTTTAGCTTTTATTATAAGAGTTTCATTTATATTATCTAAAAAAAAATTTTCTGGAGTAGTTGCAAGAAAATCTATATGTCTTTGTTGACTTGAATATTCTCCTAGTGAACGAATAATATTATCAATATAATAGAGTGAATTTTCTGGAATATATTTTCTTGAGTTTGAATTAATTATTGAAAAACCATTATTATCGCAATTTAATATTTTTTCACAATCAAAAGTAAATTCCATAATATTTTTTTATATTAACTTATAATAATTATTTAATAAAAAAATAAATAATTTTTAAAAAGTTTTAGAAAAAAAATTTTATAATTTTATCTAATAAAGGTTAAATAATGTTTGTTTAAAAGGAAATAAAAATATATTTTTTATTTTATTCCTAAAAGTGTTTTTTCTAAAAAAGTTTATGCAATTATTTTTCAATTAATTTAAATTAAATAAATAATTCCCTTTTGATATATTTATATCAATTATTAATTCAAATGAAAATAAACTGAATTAAAAAAGAAATAAATTTATTAAACATGTAAAAAATATAATAAAAATGAAATAAATAGCTAATATATATTTTTTTCTTTAATAAATAATGTTCCTTAATAATTATTTATTTAATAGGAAATAATGGAAGAAAAAAATATATTGATTTAAATATATTTGTTTTTAAAATTCAAAAAAAAAACAACTAAAAAAAAATTAATTAAATAAATGGAGAATAAAGCATCTCCAGAATTAAAAAATTCATGTTATAATTGTAAAGAATCATATGAAAATCAAACTTCTTTTTCATGTAAGCATTTAATATGTCCAAAATGTTTAATGAGAGAAATATTAAAAAAATATTTATTAGATTTACCAGATAAAGATACATTATCATTTACATGTAAATGTAAAAATGGATATGTAGATTTATCATTATATAAAATAGATGATATAATAAAAAAAAATATAGAAAAACAAATTCCACAATGTATTCATAATTTACAAGCAATAAAATATTGTAAAGATTGTAAAAAATTTTTATGTCAAAAATGCTTTGATGCTCATAAAGAATTATATCAAATACATAATGTTATTAATGTAACTGATTCTAAAAATAAAGTAATTTCTTTTGATTCTGTTAGTACAATTTGTCCTATTCATGGAAAAGAATTTGTTAATTATTGTAAAACTGATAATATTTCTTTATGTAATACTTGTATTAATAATATTGATATTGTTAATATTCATAAAGATCATGAAGTTGTTACTTATAAATCTTTATTAAATGGTGTTAATGAAAAAAAAGATAAATTGCAATTTAAAAGCTTTGAAAGTTTTAGTAAATATTTTGATAAAATTGAAAATGAATTTGATAATAAATATAATGATAGTTATAATAAAACTACTAAAATTATAGAAAATATGATTGAAACACTTAATAAAGTTTTAGAAGATTATAAAAATAAAATGGAAATTAAATTTTCTAAAAAAAATTTAGTTATGGCAATATTAAGAAGAGTATATCAAAATTATTATGAAGATTTAAAATTAATAAAAACTGGAAGTAAAGATATAAATTTAATAAAATTTTTATCAAAAGATTATTCTGAATTTTCAGAAATAAAATTTAAATCAGATTTAGAACCAATATTATCAAAATTAGAAAAAATAAGAAATCATTTAGAAAAAGAAGATATATCATCAATAATAAGAGTATCATATTCATATTTTGCAAAAAAAGATATTAAATTATATAATTCAATAAAAGAACAATTTTCAGATCAAATAACAGATATAATAGAATTAAAAGATGGAAGAATAGTAGTTTCATCAGAAGATAATATAATAAAAATATTTGATAAAAGTGGAAATAATTTATATATATTAAAAGGACATTTAAATGGAGTAAGATGTTTATGTTTAATAAAAGAAGGAAAATTTGCTTCTGGTTCTTCAGATAAAACTGTTAGAATTTGGGATTTAAAATTAAATAAAACTTTAGAAGTTTTAAAAGATCAAAGTAATCCAATTATAAATTTAAGTTTATTACAAGGAGAAAAATTAGCAAGTTGTTCTTTTAGAGAAATATATATTTATGATGATAAATATAAATTACAATATATTTTAAAAGAACATTCAAATTGGGTAAGAGATATTATTCAAATTGATAAAATTAAATCTTGTTCTATTTCTGATGATGGAACTATTAAAATATATGATAAATATTTTAGAGTTTTAAATACTTATAAAGATCATAATAATAATCCAATATTATGTATTTGTTTATTAAGAGATGGAAGAATTATTTCTGGTGATAAAAGAGGAAAAGTTATTATTTGGAATAAAACTTTTAATGAAAATAAAGAAGAAAAATTTCATCATAATTCTATTTTAAGAATTATACAATTAAAAGATGGAAGAATTGTTTCTTGTTCTATGGATAAAACTATTAAAGTTTGGGATATTGATTTAGTTAATTTAAATGTTTTTAAAAATCATAATAATATTATTAATGCTTTATGTGCTTGTAAAGATGGAGGTTTTTGTTCTGGAGGAGCAGATATTATAGTTAATATTTGGAAATAAATTTTTTTTTATTGTTTTTATTTTTTTCTTTTTTTTTTGGTATTTTATTATTTTTAGAATATAATATTTATTATTTTTGAGTTTTTTATTAAATAAAATTAAAAATAAAAATAAAAATAAAAGTTTATTTGTTTATTTTTAATTATTTTATTTTATAAAAAGATTTATAATTGTATATTTATATATAATTTTTTTTTTAATTATAATATAAAATATAATAAATATTTTATTAATTGTCTTTTTTATTTTCTACTATTGTTCTTAATAAAGAAGAAACTTCATTAAAATCAGGATCATTATCAATTGCCATATTAAATTCATCAACATAAAATCTTATACTTACATTATTTTCAATAAAATTATGATTAAAATTACCTTCAAAATTAATAATTTTTAATTTAACTAAATTATAAATTATCATTTGAAATTCTTCCCAATTCATTTTAACACTTTTAGCAATTGTATCATTCTTTTCATTAAATTTATTTATAAATAAATTTTTTTTTTCATAAATCTCAGAAATTTTAATTTTTCCTTCATTTGTTTTTGCAAGAATAGTCATTAAAATTAATTTTTCAGAATTTTTTAAAGAAGAAATAACTTTAACTAATTTACAATCAAATAATTCATTACAAGCTTTAATAATATGATTTTTAGTAATTTTATTGATTTTTTTTTTATCTTTTTTATTATTTAAATTATTTCTTTCATTATAAAAAATTTCTTTTGCTTTTTTACAAATTTGTAAAAGTCTTCTTAAATCACCATTAACAGCAGCAACTTTCATAGAAGAAATTTTTAAAGCATCATCAGAAAATAAATTAATATCTTCAATTTTAGTAGAAATAATTTTACATAAATCTTCTTTTAAATAAGCTTTAAACATTAATTTATTTGTACCAATTCTAGATTGAACTTTAGGAATTAATCTTTGAGGTAAATCTAAAGTATTTGATATAGAAATAACAATTAATTTAGATTTTGAATAAGTAGTCCAATTGAATATATTATATAATAAATTTTGTTTTTGATTAATTAAACAATCTACTTCATCAATAATTAATATAATATGAGAATTTGAAGGATCATTTAATTCAGGTTTAGAATCATAATTATCTCTATTAATAAAAAAAGAATCTAATAATTGAATATAAGTTTTAATTAATTTAATGGATTTATCATCAAAAATAAAATTATAAATTACTTTAAATACATTTGAAGGATTAGTAAATTTCATTCCATTAATATATAATTCTCTAAAATTAGGAACTTTTTTTTTTAAAGATTCATTATATAATACTTTAATAACAGTTTGAACTGAAACTGTTTTTCCTGTTCCTGGAAATCCTGCAATATATAATGAAGAATAAGCTCCATTTGTATTTAATCCTGATTTTATATAATCATATATTTGTTTTTGTTCATTTTCTCTACATGGTAAAAATTCTATTTTTTTTTCTATTTTTTCTTTTAATTTATTTTTATTATTATAATTATAATTTTCTATTTCTTCTTCTTCTTCTTTTTCTTCATTTTCTTCTTCTTTTGATTCAAATGAATTTGATTCTGATTTTAGATTATTTTTATTATGTTTATTATTTTTATTAAAATTTGATTTTGTTTTATTGTTTTTTTCTTTTAATGATGAAAAATCTTTTGTTGAGATTTTTTTAAAAGTATTTTTTTTTAATTTTTGTTTTTTTTTTGAAATTAAAAATGTGTTTTTATTTTTTTCTTCTTTTTCTTCTTCTTCTTCTTCATCTTCATATTCTTCATCATTATTATAATAATTCATTAATTTTCTTTTTATTTGAATTTTAGAAGATAAATATTCATTTTTGTTTATTTTATTTTTAGAATTATTTTTAATTTTTGTTCTACTTTTTGTTTTTGATTTACTTTTACTTTCCATTGAAATATCAGAATTATCATCATTAATTATTCGCGCTTTTTTTTTTATATTGTTTTCATTATTATTTGATAAATCTATACAATTTAAATTTTGTTCTTTTCCTCCTTCTATTATTTCTTCTGAAGAAGAATTATTTGAAGAATGAGATAATTCTTTTTTATAATTTGGACTTTGTAATTTTGATTTTCTTGTTTTTTTACTATTCATTTTAAATGAAATTTTTTATTTTTTAAATAAAAAGAATATATTAAAATTTAAATTTTTGCTTTTAATAAATTTTTTTAAAAAATTTATTTATTTATAAATAATTAACAATTTCATTTATATTATTTTTCATTCAAATGTATATTTTTAAAAAAATACTATTAATAAATTATTTCTTTTGAATAAATCATCGGGAATTTAATAATTTCTTTCATAGAAAAATTTTTTTTTAATTTATTTTTTTGAGTTAAAAAGTCTTTTTCAATTTTTTTTATATAATTTTTAGTTTTAAATGCAATATTATTAATTCTTCTATCTTCTCTAAAATCATTTAATCCAATCATAATTTCAGGAACACTATTATTAAAACCATCTTTTAATCTAGAATAATAACTTAATTTTCCTTTATTAATTTTTCTTGTTATTACATCATTTATCATATCTTTTAAAACTCCTTTTTTTCTAAAAATTATATTTTCTTTTTTATATAAATCTCCTTTAAAATCTAATGTATTTTTAAATTTTGATTTTGAATCTTTTGATTTAGAGAATTCATTTTTTTTTTTTTCTAAAATATTTCTTCTTGTTGAACTTCTTCTAAATTGTTTAAAAAAATCTTTTTTATTTGTTATTTTCTGAGTATTCATTTTCTTATATTTAAATCTTCTCTGATTTAATTTTGTTATATATACATTTTCTTCTTCTTCTTTTTTCTTGTTAATTGTTTTATTTTTAATAAAATCTAAATTATTTTTTTTTATTTGGATTTCATTTATTTTTTCTATTATATTTTCTATATCATTTATTGAATCTTCTTCTCTTAATTTTTCTTTATTTTTTATTTTTATTGTTTTATTTTCTATTAGAGTATATGAAAAAGTTTCACTTGATTCTTCTTTAATTAAAGTATCTAATATATTACTATAATCTTGAGGAATACTTTTTGAATTTGTTGAAGAAACATTATATAAATTCCTATTTTCTTCTAATAAAGCCTCTTTTATTTTAATATTATTTATTCTATTTATTTTTAAATAAAAATTATGTAAATGACGAGATATATCTTTTCCTAAAGGAAAAAAATTTGGTTTAAATATACATAAATTATATATTGAATATTTTATAAATAAACTACTTTTTAATCTAGGAAATAATTGATTTAAATATTCTTTTTCATTTAATAAAAGAGATAATTCATTAAATATTGAATAATAATGACATGGAATTTTATTTACTAATTTATTTATTTTATAATACTCAAAATAAGTTGGAAGTTGATTTTTTGACGTAATTATGTTTTCTTTTAAATATGATGGATTTATATATAATTCGTTATATTTTCTTCTTATTCTTGAAAATAAATGAATTCTAAAATCTCTAAAATATCTTCTTGATATTTTTATTAAATTATATGATAATTTCAATTTCTTTTTTAAAATAGCATTTTTTTTAGCTCTTTCTTTTAATTTTTCATTCAATGCTATTTTGAATATTTCCATTATATAAAAATAACAATTAAATTTATTTAATCTATTTAATTTTTATTTAATTTAATTATAATTTATTTTTTTTTTTATTTTTTTTCTAAAAATTCTTTTAATTCATTCCAAAATTTAACATGTCTTTCAATTCCATTATCATCCTTAATTATTATTTCAATTTCTTTGATTTTATTATTATCCGAATTAATTAAATAACCTTTTATTTTATGTCCTTCTTTATAAGGTTCTGCATTTATAATTCTAAAATGAGTGGTATTCATTAATAAATTTAATTCTTGTTTTAATTTTTTATTTTTTTCAAAATTTTTTATTTTTTCTTCATTTAATTCATTTATATATTCTTTTCTTATTTTATTTAAATCTTTCTCAATTTTTTCCAATTGTATATCAAATTCATTTATATTATTAATTAATTCTTCTTTTTCTGTATTTAAATTATTTATTTCTTCATTTAATTTTAATTTTTCTTCATCTAATTTTTTATTATTTTCATCTAATTGATTTTTTATCATTATACTTTCATTTAAAATTTTTTCTAAGTTACCTACTTTATAATTTGAAATTTCTCTAAGATTATTTTCTGAAATCATTAATTTTTGAAAATAATTTATTCCTTTATCTAAATTATCATTTGTTAATTCTTTTACTTTTAATGTTCTTTCTTCCCAATCATTTTTTATTTTTTTCAATAAATAATTTATTGCTTCATTTGAATATTTTGACTCAATTTCATTACTTACTAAATTGTTAAATTCTTTTATTTCCATTATTTAAAAATTTAAATTTCAATTAAATAATTAATGTAAAAAATTTTATTATTTTATTTATTATTTAATTAACTTATTTTTTAAATTTACCTTAAAAATGATAATTTTTTTTTTACTTTTTTTACAATTAAAACTTGTTATTTATATTATAACATTTTAACTAAAATTATTTAATTAAATCAATACCTATATTATATAAATATTATTTTTGAATTGAATAAGGTAAAGGAGTTTTTATAAATATAAATTTATTATCATTATTTAAAGAAGGTTCAATATCATTATTATTCATTAATTGACTTAATTTTATAAAATGATTTCCATTAGAAGAACTTTTAGTTAAACTATTTTCTAAAAATTTAGTTGTTGAATTAAATTTACTTTGATTTTGATTACTATTTTTTTTTGAAGAACTTCTTGCAATTTTTTTCAAACTATAACCATATAAAAAAGAATCAATATTAGGCATTTTTGTTTTAGATAAACTTCCACTATTAATATATAAAGTTTTTAATTTTTTTTTTTCTATATTTTTATCAAATAAATCACATATTATATCATTTAATACTTTAAATTTATTGTTCATTTTTTCTTCAAGTAAATTAATATTATTTTGAGAAGATTCAATTTTTTTATAAAGATCATTTAAATTATCATTATTTATTAAAGAAGAATAATAATAATGTTTTGTTGTATAAGGAGTAATTGAATTAGTATAATCATTAATTATATTTGGATTAATTTTTTTAGATTTTGGTAATTTATCAAAATTATTTGAAATTGTATGTAAAGAAATAGATTTATTTTTTTGATGATAATGATTTTTTTTTATTTTATATAATAAATGATTTATTTCTGTATTTTTTTGATGATTTGAAATTGAATTTAAATTTGTTTCTTGGAAATTTGTTTCACTTGGACTTTTTGTTTTAGTTGATAAATTATGATTATGAGTATTTTTTGGATTATCTGTATTTAAATTATTTTTTTCTTTTATATTATTTTCATTTTCTTTATCTTTATTATCATTATTATTTTTAGAATTAGTCATTTGATTATTGTCATTATATATTTCAATATTATTATTATTTTTACTTTCAATTTTTTTCTTTTCTAATTTTGGTGAATCATTATTTTGAATATTATCTTCTGAATTTTTTTCTCCAGAAATATTATCACTTCTATTCAAATCACTCATTGATAAACTTCCATTTAATTTATTAAATTTTTTCTTTTTAGAAAAATCAATTCTTCTGCTCATTTCTTTAAATTCTTTATTTTGAATATTTTTTCTAAATCTAATATCTTTAATAAATTCACTTAATTCAGTAAATTTTAATTTCATAAATTTAAAATCATTATTATTATTTTCAAATTTACCTAAAAGTTCATAATGTAATCCTCTAAATTTTTCATAATCTAATTTAATTTTATTTTCAATTCCTTTTTTAAATTCATTTAAATTATCCATATCAATTTTTAAAAGTTTAGTTTGTTCAATTAAATTATTAGAATATTTATTATTTTCAACTCTTAAATTATCAATTTTTTCTTCTAAATATTTTATTTTTTCATCAACAACTTTTTCAAATTCATTAAATTTATTATTAGAATATTCCATACATTTATTTTGAACAATATCAAATTTAATTTTAAATTGAGCATATAAATTTTCTAATTTTTCTTTATAAGTTTTAAAATCCATAGTATTAATATCTTTAAAATTATTTAAATTAATTAAACTTTTATTAACAAATTCCATAAAAGATTTAAAATTAAGAAATTTTCCTCCTTCACCAACAATTCCTGGTAAAGATAAACTTGATTGAACTAATTTTTCAAAATTATATTTTGTATTTGAAATATCTTTTTCTAAAAGAATTATTCTTGTATCAAGAACTGATATTTCTTCTTCACTTTTAGTTTTATATTTTATTAATCCTGTTATTTGAGAATTATTTGTATTTATTTGAGAAATTAAATTTGATATTTCTGATATTCTATTTGATAATTCATTAAACATTTCTTCTGATGAATCTAATTTTATTTGAATTTGTTCTAATGCTTTTTCTAATTTTATTCCAAATCTATTTTCTAATTTTTTTAAATCTGATAATACTTCATTTTGAAAATACATTAAATCATTTCTTGTTATTTCTGTCATTTTTTTCTTTTTTTTTTCTTTTTTTTATTATTTTTATAATTTTTTTATTTTTTTAATTTTAATAAAATTTAATATTTTACTAAACTAAAAAATATATTATAAAAACTATATTCACATTATACCTGAAATTATATATATTTCTTATATTAAAAATTCATTCTAGAATAATAATAAAATTATTTTTGAGTTTTAAATTCAACTCCATGAATTTTAATATTAGGATTTTTTTTATGAAAAATTGTAAGCCATTTAATTTCTTGTTCAGAATAACTTTTATGATTTTCTTGAGAAGCCCAAGGAATAATACTTAATTCTTGAATATAATTAATTTTCATAAAAAAATTTAAAACTCCTTTTAAAGGAAGTTTTTCATTTTGATTAAAAGAATAATATTCAATTGTTCTATTTTTATAAATTGATTTAAAAATAGGCATATAATTTTTTAAACTTAAATTTAAACCATCAAGACATAATTTTTTAAGTGAAATATTATTTAAAATAATTTTACCAATAAATTCATTTTGAGCTGATTTTGCTAAAATATTTTCTCCTATATCAAGATAAGTTAATTTATTATCTTTATTTGCTATTACAGAAGTTAAAATTTCATAATCTCTAATATTTAATTTAACTCCTTTAATAAATAAATTTTTTATTTTTCCATTTTGTAAAAAATTCTTTATTAAAAAACCACAATTAGATAAATTTAAATGTGAAAAACCTAAAGTATCTAAATTTGGATGATTAATAATAGAATGTTCTAATATTTTAAGTCCTTCTGTTGTTATTTGATTATTTGTTAAATATAATCTTATTAAAGTTTTATTTTCTTGTAAAAAATTATCTATTAATTTCATTGAATTATCTGTTAAATTATTTCCTCCTAAATCTAAAAATCTTATTCTTTTCATTTTTAATCCTGTTATTAATAAATTTAAAGTATAATCATTTAAATAAGAATTTTTTAAATTTAACCATCTTAATTTATAATTTTCATTTATTAATTTTCCTATATAATTCCATATTTTTTGATCTTCTGGAAAAGGAATATGATTATAATAAAAAGATAATTTTTTTAATTTTTTATATCCCATTAAAATATTTATACATTCTTTAAATGGTCTATATAATTTTGTATTTCTAAAATCTAAATTTTTAATTACTATTTTTTCTATATCTTTTTTTTGTTTTTTATTATCTAATGAAACTCCTGTTTTTAAAAACATTTTTATAAATCTATAATTATCTTCTTCTTCATCACTTGAATTATCTTTATTATTATTATATATTTTTTTTTTCTTTTTCTTCTTCTTTTTTTTTTTTATTTTTCCTTCTTCTTCTTCATTATCATTATTTTCATTTTTATTATTATTATTATTATTAAAAATATCACCTTCATGAAAATAATCTTTATATTTTTTTTTAACATTTATTGTATTTAAATCAATTATTTTTTCATAAGGTTCTTTATTTTGAATTTCATATAAATAATTAATTATATTAGAATTAATATTAGAATTAATTTCATTTTGAATTATTAATTCATCTGTTCTTGGATTATTTAAATTTTGTTCTTCATCATCTAATTCCATTTCATCATCAGTTAAAATTTCACTTTTTATTTTTGAAATTTCTTCATTTCTTTTTAATAAATTTATTTTACATGATGATAAATCATAACATAATTTACTTTGAATTTTTATTTGATACATTGAAAAATATTCTGGATATTTTTTTTTTATTGATGAATAATCTACTAATGATATTTTTATTATTTTATTTTCAAACTTAGAAAAAATTTTTTGTAATTTTCTTATTTTTTTTGTAATAAATACTCCTTCTTTTAAAAATACATAAAATAATAAAGTATTTGGAACTGATAAATCATCTGAATAAGATTTTAATAAATTATTATTTGATTTTTGAAATATATGAATAAATTTTTTTTCTTTTTGTTTAGGAACTAAATCAAATCCTATATTTGAAAAAGTTAATATAGAAAATTTATTTTCCCATATTAATTTATATATATTTATTTCGAAAGTTGGAAATTCATCTGAATCATATAATTGAATTTGAAATCTGTCTTTTTTTGGTAATTTTTTTTCTTTTTTATTTTCTTTTATTTCTTCTTTTTTTATATTTTGATTTGTCTTTATTATTTCATTATTATGTTTTGTTGATGATGAGCCCATTAAAATTTTATTTTTTGATTTTAATTCTAACAAAATGAAAAATAATTATTTATTTTTTATATAATATTTTTAAAAAAAACAGTAAAAATTAATATTAAATAATTAATTTATGAATTTAAAAAAATGAAATTTATAATAAAACTTTCTTTCTTTCTATTTTTTGTATTAAGTAATATAAAATGTAATTTTATGAATGATTTATATACTAATACAGAAGATATATATAAAAAATTAGATAAATTAACAGAAAAATGTCCTTCAATATTATCCAAAAAAACTTATATTGAAAAAATAACAAATAATACAATGAATTATTATATAATAGATTATAAAAGAAATCAAAAAAAAAATCCAACAAAATCTTTTTTAATTTTTGGAGAACATTCTCGAGAATTAATATCTCCAGAATTATCAATATATATAATAGAAAATTTATGTTCAATAGAAAATAAGAAAATAAAAACAATATATTCAAAAAAAACTTTAAAATCAATATTATCAGAAAATATATTAATATTGATTCCATTAGTAAATGAATATGGAAGAAAAATAATAGAAAATAAAATAAATTATTGTCAAAGAAATAATGAAAATAATGTTGATTTAAATAGAAATTATCCTATAAATTGGGAAAGAGATGATAATATATTTTCAGGAGAAAAACCTTTATCAGAATGGCAAACAAGAACAATAAATAATATAATAAAATTAATTAATCCAAAAGTATTTATTTCAACTCATTCAGGTGATTTTAAAATGTATATGCCTTTTGGTTATAAAAATATTTCTTTTGATAATTTTGATAATAATTTAAATAATATGTATGAAATATTAAATGAATTAAATGAAAAATATTGTCAATGTAAATTTGGTCCTATTTATAATTTATATAATTTTAAAGTTAATGGAAATCTTATTGATTATGCTTATGAAAAATTAGGAATTAAATATTCTTTTGCTTTTGAAATTTTTTATTTAGATAATAATAAGTTTTTTAATGAATTATATCAAAGTGAAAAAAATTTTGTTTTTGATTATGATAAATATATTAAAGGAGATAATAATTTTTCTTTTGTTCAATTGAAAAAAATAAAAAATAGTATTATGAAAAATTTAACTTTTAGTAATTTAAAATCTTTATTTTATGAATGTATTAGTATTAAAAATCCTCTAAATAAGAATGTATTTGATAAAATTTTATTAAATTGGACTAATGCTTATTTTCAACTTTTTACAATGATATATAAAAAAGAAAATAATTAAAAAAATTTTTTTATAAAAAAAAAGGAATTTCATTATTTTTCACTACATTTTTCCATAATTATTATATAAATATTAATGGATAATCAATTTTTTATGTTTTTTATTTTTTAAAAGTTTTTAAACTAAATAACTTTTAATCAATCCAATTTAAAGAAAACTATGAATTAACAATTTATTGAAATTTTAATTCAAAAAAAGTTAATTCAAAAAGTTTTCAAATAAATAGTATCTTTTTATTTCATTAAATAAAATAAGTAATGTTTTCAAAAAAAATATTTTTTCCTTCTATTTTAAATATTATGAATTATATTTTAAATTATGTAAAAAAAATTCAAAAAACGAAACATAAAGAAATATTTTAAAACCCATTTTTTAATTAATTATTTTATTTTAAAAAAAAAACAACTAAAAAAAAAATGAAAAAAATAACAATTATTTCCATAATAACAATATTTCTCTTAATAGCAAAAATAAAATCAGATTGTAATTTTGAAAATTCAGATAATATAAGAGAACCAATAGAATTACAATTAAATGAAGTAACACCTTCAAATATTCCATTAAATATAATATATGATTTTAACAAATTAAATTCTCAAACATCAAAAAATCCAAATGTAATATCAGAGAAATATTTAAAAACAATAAAAATGTATTTATATAAATCTGCATCTTATTTGAGAGAATTATTTTATATGAAAAAAAGATATAAAATACAATTTGAAGATAAAATAGAAGATTTATGTAATAATACAAAAATAGATTTTTATTCAGAACAATATAAAAAAGGAATTAAAGCAGATTTTTTAATATATCCTTATTTTGATTTTAAAGAAAAAAAACAATTTTCAACAGCAGGAATTTGTGCTATAGAAAAAACAACAAAAAGACCAATAATAGCATATCTTAAATTAATTATAGGATATAAAGATGAAATATTAATTAAAAATGAAGATTATTTTATTCCTAATATTATACATCAATTAATTCATATTTTAGGTTTTAATAAAAAATCTATGGATTATTTTGGTTATAATAGTGCAAAAAGAGTAAGTTTTATAGTTAATTTTGATGGAAAATTTTTTTCTACAACTACAAGAGCAATAAGAGCTTTATCTATTTTAAGAGGAAAATATTCTTCTTATATTCCTTTAAGTAAAAATGAAAAAGATTTTAATCCTCATTGGAATAAAAGAAGTTATGTTTTAGATTTAATGAGAATTAATAATTATAATAATTTACCTTTAACTGGGTTAACAATTGGAACTTTATGTGATTCAAATTGGTATTATCAACGTTATTTAAATAAAAAATGTAATTTATTTATTAAAAGTTTTCTTGGAATTTGTTTATTATTTAAAGGAGAATGTATTACTGAAATTAATCAATTTAATTATGTTATTTATTTTTTTTATAAAAATAATATGAGATGTGCTATTTTTGATGCTAAAAAAAATATGACTTATGATGATTTAAATTTTATTGATTATTTTAAATTAAAAAATTATTATACTGATCATAATAATTATTTATGTCCTCTTGATAAAAATAAATATTTGACTGAATTATATAATATAAATTATAAAGAAACTTTTGATAAAATTTCAGAACAAAAAATAAATTTATATATTCCAAATAATAAAATTTGTAAATGTCCTATGAGAACAGTTTTTTTTAAATATCCTCCTTTTATTCCTTATAAACAAGATTTATCTAAAATAAAATATGAACAAATAACAATAAAAGAAAAAGAATATTTTGTAACAGTTAAAGAAAATACTTATTTATCAACACCATTTTGTGTGAATGAAACATTAAGATATAATAATATAATAAAAGTAAATACTACTTATATGTCAAATTATATATATGATGAAAAATGTGAATTTTTAAAAGAATATAATAAATATCAAAAATATAATCATCATCGTACATATTATATAATACATAATAAACAGAAATTATATGAATTATATATGAAACAAAAACAATTATTTAATGAAGAATATAATTATATGCCTGAATCTTATGTTTTACCAAAAGATCAAAAATTATTTGATGAAAGGTTTAAAAACTTTGAATTAAATTTAGATAATATATTTTTAGTAAAACCAACTCAAAATTCTCAAGGAAGAGGAATTTATATGTTAGAAAATCCAAAAGAAATTTCAGGTGAATGTTTAGTTACAAAATATATTCCAAATCCAGGAACTTTAAAAGGAAGAAAATATGATTTAAGATTATATGTTTTAGTTACAAGTTATGATCCAATTATAATATATTTACATAATAATGGTATTGTTAGAATTGCTAGTGAAGAATATAAATTTAGTTTAGAAACTTTAAAAAATTTATGGATTCATTTAACTAATACTTCATTTAATGAAAAAAATAAAGAAAAATTTGGAAAAAATGAAGATCCAGATGCAGAAGAAGGAAATGAATGGACATTAAAAACTTTAAAAAGACATTTAGAAAGAAAAGGTAAAAATATAAAAAAAATATTTGAAGATATAAAAATAATAATTGCTAAAACAATTATTTCAATAAGAAATAAAGAATTAGATTTATTAGAAAATTATAATAATATATTTCATAATTCATTATATGAAATTTATGGTTTTGATATATTAATTGATTCAAATGATAAACCTTGGTTAATTGAAGTTAATTATAATCCTTCTTTAGAAAGTTATAGTATGATTGATAAAGTTGTTAAAAGTTCTGTTTATTTAGATATGTATAATATTATTGGTTTAATTCCTTTTTCTCATATTGATGAAAAAACTTTAGATAAAGAATGTGTTTATAAAAATTTATTAGAACAAATTGTTGAAGAAAGTATTTGTGAATTAAATAGAGCTTTTGGAGGTTTTGAAAGAGTTTTTCCTAAAAAAGATAATATTGATAAATTAGGAAAATTAATTCTTAATCCTGGAGAAAGAAATTTAGCTTTGTGGGAAAGATTGAAAAATATGGAAGATTTTTAATATTGTTTTTTCTTTTTTTTGTTTTTTTTAAGTTTATTTTAATGTTTATTTATATTTAAAATTTACTTTATATTTTTTTTTCTAAAAAAAAATATATTGGTTTAAATAAATGTTTTATTTGAAAAAATTTTAATTTAAAATGATTAAAATTTTTTCCATGAAATTTCAATATTTTTTTAAAAAATTAATTGTAATCAAAATTATTCTGTGGACTTATTTAACTTGTTTTTTTATTTAATTTTTTTTATATTTTAAATTTATTTTAATAAAAATTGATATAAAATGGAATAAAATTATTATTTTATTTCTTAAATAATTTTTATTAAACCAAAAATATATTTTTAGAAGGTTATTATTTTCTTTTTTTTAACTTAAAAAAAAGAAAATTCTTTATATTGCTTATTTATACAATTGATATTTTTTCTATTTATTTTTTTTAAAAATTTATTTATTTATAAAAAATGCCTTTATTCTTACTTTAAAAAATTATATTCACAAAAAATTATATTTTTTATTTATTATTAAACAATATTTAAATTAAAAGAAAAATTAAAAATGTATCGAGAAACGAAAAAGGTAAAAAAAATATAATAATAATCTAATATAGATTTCTCCATTAACAAGAAATAATATACCATTATTTTCGAAAATTAAATTTTCATCAAATGAAATAGATACAACAAGTAAATCATTTATAACATTTCATAAAAATCCATCATTTATTTTTCCTCCTTCAAAAATAAAAAAAGCAAAATTAAATTTAAAGATATTATCTAATAAAAATAAAAATATAGAAAAAGAAAATACTCCTCCACATATTCAAATAAAAAAACCTGAAGAAAATTCTAAACAAAATTTTTTAAATATTTCATTTAATAATAGTTCTAATATATATAATTCACCTAAAAATAATGATAAAAATATATTTGATAATTTAAATAATAGTAATAATATTAATTCAAATAATAATAAAAAAGAAAAAGAAAAAGAAAAAGAAAATATAAAATTTAATTTAACTAATAATAAATCTTTTTCAGGAACAATAAAAATAAATAATCATAATGATATAACAACTTTATTAGGTTCTTTATTAATAAGTGAAAATGATATAAAAAAAAAATTATTTCCAAAAAATATAAAAAGACCTTATAATTATAAAAAAAAATTACCTGATTTACAATTAAGTAGAGATAAAAGTGCAAATAAATCAAATTATTCAATTAATATGAAAAAATCAAATGAAGTTTTTCCTTCAATTTTAAAAAAAATAAGTCCTGATAAAAATAAAGAATTATCTAATTTAAGTACAAATAGTATAAGTAATAATAATAATAATTCTTTAAAAAAAAAAACTGAATTTTATTCAATACCTAAAAAAATCAATTATATTTCGAATACTACTTTAACTTGTATTCCTAAATTAAAAAAAGAAAAAAATATTTCTTTTTTATTCCCTGTTTCTCCTATTAAAAATGCTAGAAGTTTAATTTTAAAAGAAAAAAAACAATTTTCAAGCAAAATAAAAAATATTAAAAATAAATCAAAAGAAAATGAAAATTATACACCTTTAAATGGATTATCTTTTGAAGAATTTTCTGATATTTCTATTGATAATAATTTATCTAGTCAAAATAATTTTAATAAAAATAGAAATTCAAATATAAATTTAAAACAAAAAAAAAGTTTGATTTTACCAAAAATGCCTTCTCCTAAATTTATTCAAAATAAATTACAAAAAAATAATACTATAGAAAATAGAGGAATTATTTCTATTAAAATACTTTCCATTTATGCTAAAAAAGATTTCTTTAATATTAAAAAAATTAAATTATATGATAAAAAGGATAATGAAATTTTTTGTATTTTTATTTCCATTAATAATACTTTTTTTGAAAAACAAGAAAATATTAATGGAATCTTTAATCCTGATAAAGTAAATAAATTAGATATTTTTTGTAAAAATTGTGAAAATGTGAATTCAATTTCAATTTTAAATGAAATAAATCATGGAATACAAGATATAGAAATTTATAAAAATAAAAATTATATTTTCAAAGGAACAGTTCCAAATTCAATTAAAGAATATAAAATATTTTTGAATATCAACTATAATTTGAATTATAATAATAATAATAGTATCTTTAATAATTATAATAATAACAATAATCATAATAATAATATATTTAATAATAATATAATACAAAAAGAAAAAAAAATAAAATCCGTAATTACTCAAAATTTAGATTTAGATATTTTAAATAATATATATTCTCCTTTAAAATCACCAAGTAATAAATCAAATATATCATATATTAAATGTAAAAAATTAAAAATATCATTAATTTCAAATTATGGTCATAAAGATCAAATTGGATTAACAGGTTTAGAAATATATTTAATAAATAAAAAAGGAAAAAATTTAATTACATTAAATGAAATAAGTTCAATTGGTGCAATGCCAAAAGATTTATCAACTTTTTTTAATATGAATGATAAAAGAATTTTTGAAAATTTATTTAATAAACAAAATAAAACAATAGATGAAAATTTAATGTGGTTAACAATTAATATAGATGCTTATATTGAAATAATATTTAAAAAATAAATTTATTTAAATTAAATTAAATTTTTGAATTTTAATAAACCAAATGAATTAAATAAAGGAGTTAAAGAAATAAATTTATTTATTGATGATAATAAAAATCCTTTAAAAATTATATTACATAAAGGAATTGAAGATGATTTAATTGATTTTTCTCAAGAAATAACTTTTCCATATAAAAATAATATTAATTTATTTACAAATGAAGAAATTGAACCTTTTAAACAATTTAAATTTGCAAGTTTATTATATTATCAAAATTATGAAACTCCTTATCTTCCAATTGGCTCAGTTTTAAAATTTATATTATTAGATAATTGGGGAGATAAAAATTTTATTGCAATAGATGATATTAAAATATTTGATCAATTAGGAAGAATTGTTAAATGTCAAAAAAATAAAAATGAATATTATGATATATTTAAAGATTTTAAAAAAAATGATGATATTAAAAGAAATAATATTTTATATATTTTTTTAGAAAGAATTGTTGGAATTTCTTATATTAGAATTTTTAATCATAAAAAAGATGTTTTAAAAGGTGTTAGAAAATTAATTATTAAATTAGATGAAAATTTAATTTTTAATGGTAATGTTAATAAATATAATAATATTAATAATGGATGTACAGTCATTTTATTTACTTGTGATTTACAAATAACTAAAAATATAAAAGAAAGTGAATTAAGTGGTTATAATGAAAATATATTATCCAATAGAAAAGAAAAAGTAATTAAAAAAGATAATGAATTTATTTTAAAAGTTAAAATTTAATTAATTAATTATATTTTTCAGTTGAACATTTATAAATAAATTATTTAAAATAATTAATGTAATACTTAAAAATCTTATATTAGATTATAAATATATTGAATAAAATTATTTTGAAATTTAAAAAAAACTATTTATAAATAAATAATAAACATTAAAAAAACAAATTAAAATTTTAATGAAATTTCTTAGGATTTAATTTAATTTCTTGTATATCTTGAAAAATTTGAATAAAAGAATTAACTTCTTTTTTAGTTTCATCATCTAATTTATAATTATCTTTACAATTTTCTTTATCTATTAAATTATAATCATTATTTAAATAAGTAATAATTTTTAAACTTTTTAATCTATTATTTAAAGCATTAAAAGCTTGTCCTTTTGGTAAAATAATTAAAAGAGCAAAAAGAGTTTTAATAAGAAAAATATTTTTATGAGGATTTAATAATTTAATTCTCATATTTTGAAAAAGAGAACTTTCAATTAATTGAATCATTTGACTTAATTGAAGATAATCATCTAATTCTAATTGCATATCTGCTAATTCTAAAGCTAAATAAAAACTTAATTCATAATAATTTGATATTATACATAACATTAAAGCTGAAATTGGTTTATATGATAATAATGTAAATATTTGATTAAAAAATTTAATATCATCTTCTGTTCTTTCTTTTGTATTAAATTTATTTAATTTTATTCTTACTTCTTCACTTCCATCTTCTGTTAATAAAAATATATCTAATATATTTACCATTCCTATTATAAATTTTATTTCTTCATGTTTTAATAATATATCTGTTATTATTAAATATATTGTTGTTATTGGAATTGATGTTGATAATATTTTTAACATTTGTATTCCATATTTATTTATTAAATTAGATGATTTTTCTAATTTTTTAATTAATAATGCAATTATTAAAAAAGTAAATGATTTATCAGTTTTTGATATTTCACATAATATATTTAATATATTTTCAAATATATCTTTATTATTTTCTGGGATTATATTTATTAATTTTTCTAAATAATCTTCTATATTATTAAACATTGAAAAATAATATCTTTTAAATAATTTTAATGTCCAATTTAAAACTAAATTTATACCTGAATCATTTTGAATTGCAAGTAAATGTGTTGTTAAAGTATGTTCTAATTTTTTTATATTATCTCCAAATATAGAAAAAGGAACTATTAAAATAATAGATTGAAATATTTCATTACAATTTTGAACTAAATTTTGATTTTGAATATTTAATTTTAAAATACTATTATTTATTAAAACTTCTAATATTTGAGGAAAATAATTAAAAGGAATTAAATTTATTAATTCATTTGGAGTAATTTTTGTTGTTTTTTCATCTTTATCCATTAATCCTATTTTAACTAATAATTTTCTATTTTTATATTCAATTGAATTTCTATAACTATCATTAAATTTACTATTATAACTTCTATTAAAACTACTATTATTACTATTATTCATAATATTTTTTAAATCAATAATTTCTTTATTACTTGAATTTGTACTAATTTCATTTAAAATTTCTTTTTTTTCATTTTCATTAATTTTATTTAAATCATCAATATTATTTTTATTTATTTCATTAAATTCAATATAAGAATTAATCATTTCTTTATATTTTCCTAAAAACATATTTAACCATTCAAAAGCACAAACTTTAACATTATCAAAAGTACTTCCACATCTTTCAATTAAAATTCCAAATAATTTATATATAATTTCAGGAAATAAAATACTCATTTCTTCAAAATGAATATCTAAACAAATAAAAATTTTTTTTAAACATTGTTCACTGCATTGATAAACATCTTTTACTTGATCTGTTAATAAATCAAATAATTCTGGAATTATTTTATTATAATATAATATTAAATTTGTTTCTGGAATTGAAATAATAAAAGTTATCCAAGAAATAATTAATATTTGAATTGCAGGATGATTAATTTCATTTAATTTTTTACAAAGAAATTCAATTGGAAATTCAAAATTAAATTTTTTTTTTGATATTCCTTGAAAATTATTTCCTGTTAAATCTTTTAAAAATTCATCTAATGCATTTCCATAATTTCTCATAATTTGATTTTTTTTTTGTTTTAATATAATAAGATATTCAAATAATTCTTTAAAATAACTTAAAAATATTTTTCCTTTTGATTTTAATAATTTAATTAAAGTATTTGAACTTGAAGTTACTAATTTTTCATCATTTTCTTTTAAAAATTCTAAAAGAGGTTCGATAATAGAAAAATAAACTTCTGGTTTTACATTATTAAAAGTTTTTATTATATTAAATAAAGAAAAAAAAATAGTCATATCTCCTTTTATAATAAATTGTCTAAAAGTTCCTCCTAAAATTTTTTTTTTTATTTGAAAAATTATATTTTTTAAAGACTCATTTAAATTTGATTTATCTGTATAAACTTGAAAATATTTTTCTAATTTTTTTATTGTTAAACTTCTATTATCTTGTGATTTATTATCATAAAATAAAATTAAAATTTCATCCAAAGTATTTTTATCATTCATAAAATAATAATATATATTAATTAATTTTTTTTTAAAAAATGATATAAAATTTTGCAATGTCAAATTTAGTCATTGATACAGAAAATAATAAAGAATTTATTGCTGTAATGAATGAATTAGTTTCAAATGATAAATTAAAAAGAGAAGAAGGATTAAATTTAACAAAAAAATTTTTATTAAAAAAAATATCAAATTTTGAAGAAGTTTATAAAAAAATTTGGAAAAGTTTATTTTATTTTTTTTGGAATATTGATAAAAATCAATATCAATTACAAATGGCTAAAAAAATTGCAAGTTTTATTTTTAAAAATGATGAAGAAAAAGAATTAATTGATAAACATGAAAATTGGATTAATTTATTTCTTAATGAATTTATGAGGAAATTTCAATCTATTGATTTTTTAAGAAGTGATAAATATTTAATGTTATCTGATCAAATAATTTCTACTTATTTAGTTTTTTGCTTAAAAAATAATAAAATGAATTCTATTAATAAATTTCCTATTTATTTAGAAAATGAAATTAAAAATAATAATTATAATTTTTCTTTTGAAGGAAATATTATTAGAATTATTTCTAGGTTTATTTCTTATATTTTTAAAAATGAAGAAAAAAACGATAATGTAAAACAATTTCTTAATGAAAATATAAATAAATTTTATAGTAATTTACTTAGTTTATTTCTTAATATTAAAGATAAAAGAGAAATTAAATTATTTGAAGAGACAATTATATTTACTTTTATTAATAATTTAAATAGTTACGGAGATAATAAATTGAAAAAAAATTTTATTGAAATTTCAAATAAATTTATTGAAAAAAATAATGAAGAACTTATTAATGTTAAAAAAAATGCTATTGATTTACTTATTAAAAAATTAGAAAATGAAAAATATGAAAAAGAAGAAAAAAAAGAATTTAGTGTAGATCCTGTTAATAAATATATTTTAGAAAAAAATTATACTGCAAAAATTAGAAAATCAACTTATGAAAAGAAAAAAGAAAAAGAAGAAAAAAAAGAAAAAGAAAAGAATAAAAAAAAGAAAGATAAAAAAGAAGAAAAAAAAGAAGAAATAAAAAAAGAAGAAAAAAAAGATAATAAAAATAAAGAAAAAGAAAAAAATAAAAAACAAGATAAAAACAAAGAAAAAAAATTAGATAAATTAAAAAAAAAAGAAGAAGAAAATTTATCATCAGAAATAATAAAAGAAGAAATAATAAAATTAATTCCAGAAGAAAAAGAAGAAAAAATAAATAAAAATATAAAAGAAAAAAAAGAAGAAAAAAAAGAAGAAAAAAAAGAAATAATATCAGAAGATGAATTAATAGAAGAAGAAGATGAAGAAATGAAAGAAGAAAATGATGATGATGATGAAGAAAATGAATCAGAAGAAAATAATATAAATTTAAATGAAGATGATGATTTTGATGATTTTAATGATGAAAATGAAGGAGAAGAAATTGAAGATGATGAATTTATTGAAGAAAGTGAAGAAGAAGAAATTGAAGAAGAAATTTCTGATGCTTATAAAAATCAAATTAGAAATAGTCAAATTACTAAATTTAATAATAATAATAATAATTATAAATTCTTAGGAAGAAAAATTAAAAATAATAATAATAATAATGGAAAAATTAAAAAAAGAAAAGTTAAATATGCTCTTGAAAATAATGTTACTAATGTTTATGATAAAAAAAAACCTATTATATTAACTTCGAAAGAAAAAGATATTTTAGTTTCAGAAACAAAAAAAGAAAGTTTATTAAAAAAATAAATAAATGAATCAATGTTTATATAAATAAAAATTAATAAAATAACAATAAATATTTAATAAAACTATTAAATAAATAAATGTAAACTTATTATTTTAATATTATTATTTAAAAATTAAATAATAAAAAAAATATATATATACAAGCTTATAATTTAAAATTATAAAGAAAAAATAATAATAATCATAAAAAA
Source organism: Isotricha sp. YL-2021b (assembly GCA_023805745.1). Lineage (NCBI taxonomy): Eukaryota > Ciliophora > Litostomatea > Vestibuliferida > Isotrichidae > Isotricha > Isotricha sp. YL-2021b. The sequence continues at coordinate 75,300 of JAJJKW010001491.1, read as the reverse complement.
AGAATTAAGGTAATATTTGAAGATTAATATAATATTTTACAAATAAACAAATTAAAATAAAAATTATATTGAATTATAATTTATTAAAAGTACTATTAATTATTTTATTTCATTTCTTTTTCTTAATAAATCTTTCATAACCAAAAGAATTATCCAATAACATGTCCTTTTTCCCAAGGTTCATTTAATTCTCTATCTCTTTTTTTTCCATTGAAAAAAGGATTTTTCTTTTTTTTATTATTTTCTTGATTAAATTTGAATCTCATTTCTTTAACTTTATTTCTAATAATTTTATCTCTTTTATCAGGAAATTTTTCAATTCTCATACATCTTTTATCACTTTTTAAAATATTAATTAATTTATCATATTCTTTTCCATCTAATTTAGTATCTTCATTAATTAAATCATTTCTTTCATTAACTAAAGCTTCAAAATCATTTAATATTCTATTATATATATTATCATGATATTTAGTAAATATATCTTCTCTATCTTTTTCTTGAACATTTCTAAATCTTAAATCTGATTGTAATAAATGTTGAACATCAGCCCAATTTAAATCTTGATCATATCCTATTTTTTCTTCTAATAATTCTAAATATTCTTCTTTATGTTTTTCTCTTAAATTAAATAAGAAATTTTTATATATTTCTAATTTCTCTTCTTCTTTTAATAAATTATATTCTTCTTCTTTTTTTAATTTATTCATTTCTTCTTCATATGATATTTCTGATTTTATTTTTGAATTTAATAAATTTGAAAATTGAATTTTATTATAATTGTTTTCTAAGTTTGAAAGATTATTATTATTATTATTATTATTATTATTATTATTATTATTATTTGAATTTATATTATTTGAATATTTTTTTAATTTTTGAACTTTTGTTAAATAATCATTTATTAATTTATTTCTTTCTGTTTTTGATGCTATTGATAAATATTCTGGTTGCTTCTTTAATATATTTTTTATATCATCTTCTTTAGTTTCTTCTGTTATTAAATTTACAGGAAAATTTTTTTCAATAAAATTATTATAATTATTCTCTTTTTGTTTTTTATGTTCTTCATAAATTTTTTTTAATCTTAATTTTACTTCATCAAAGATAAATTTTCTTTCTATTTCTGGAGTTAATTGAAATATTTCTTTATCTTCATTTTCATCTGAAAATTCTGTATATGTTGTATTTAATGTTAAAGTTCCATTTTCAATTTTTGATTTTATGAATTTTTTATATTCATTTATTATATGTTTTTGATTTGATGATTTATTTTCTTGTTTTTTTTTTTCCATTAAGACTTTTTATTTAAATATATTATATAAAAACATTAATTTTTTTTAATTGTTTTAAGTCAAAAATATATAATAAATATTTATGAATAATTTATTAATAATTTAACTTTAAATTTTAAACTCAACCTTTTTATTCTAATAAACTAAATAGTTTTTTATTGACTTATTGAATAATAAAATTTCGTTTACTTTTTAAATAATACTTTACATAAAGATAAAAAAATTATTTGATATTTTTTTAAAGAAAATACATCTAATTTTTTATACATAATTGAATAAAATATTTATATTCAATTTTTGATTTTTAAAAACTAATTGTAAATTATGATATTTATAATAAACCTAAAAATATTTTTCAGAATACTTACATTAACTAAATATTAGCATTAGAATCTATAAGATTTATATTCTCTTTATTTTTATCTAATAAACTTTCATTATTATCAGAATTAGAAATTTCTTTATCTTTATTTAATGTTGATGAAATTTTAAAAAGAATTTTTTTTTTTTTATTTTCAATAATATTTAATTTTTTTTTTTCTTTACCTTTAACAAAAAGATAATAAACACAAAAATTTTTAGCAACAAATTCATATAAAATCCCATTTCTTTTTCCTTCTTCTTTTTTAATTTGTTCAACATCTCTTTTAAATCTATCACTAGAAATATAATTATCATATAAAGTATAAAAATCAGAATTAGCAATTTCCTTAAAAATTTCCATTTTTCCTTTTCTACATAAATTTTTTTTAATAATATCTTCAAATGAAGGAAGTAATTTATATTCATTATAAATATCAATAATTTTCTTTTGAAGATATTTTTGATTATATTCAATTGTTATATTTGTTATAAAATTTTGAGGTAATCTTGGAACTTTTAGATTTAAACATAATTTAATTGATTCGAAAACGTTTTTAAAAAATTTTCCTTTTGATTTCTTTAATAAACTATCAATATTATTTTTCCTTATTAATTTAAGTTGGAGTTTTTTCCTTATATAATTAAATAGTGTATGAAAAGTTTTCTTTTCTTTTTCTGGAATGGAAAAATCTACATTTAAAATAAAAGGGTTTTCACTAAAGGAATTTTTCATATGAGTTAATTGAGAAATTGTGTTTATTATATAAAAATTTATTTATTGGAAGTAATTATTTTCATAAAGGAAAAACTAAGATAATATGATTTTTTTTAATTTTATTTAAAATATATTTTTTTTTTTCTTTTTGTTTTTGTTTTATTATTATTTTTGAACTTCTTTAAAATAAATTCAAATTTTTTTTGCTTTTTGATTTTATTTTCTTTTCTTTGATTTAACTTTTTAGAAATTATCTGTGTTTGTAGGTAAATTGTTCTTTAATTAAATGATGATTATTTTTAGTTTATATAATTTTTAATTTTGTTAATTTTATCAAATTTTATCTTTTTATCATGAATTTAAATTTAGAATTTTTTTTTTTGGGGTTGACCTCACGAAAATTTTTTCGTTGAATAATTTTATTTCAATTAAGTAATGTATAATAAAATAAATAATAATTTTTTATTTATTTTATTAAAAAAGGATGTTGAAATAATATTCATAATTTAAAAAATCGAAGATTAATTATATTATAATTTAATAAAACTCTTTCAAAAATCTGTCTATATATTATTTAATTAATTCTATTTATAAAATCAATTGTTTTTTTTATTACCCCTTTTCCAATTAATAATTAATTTAATTAAAATTATTATTTTTTAATCTTACATAAGATTTTTTTATTAAATAGAATATTTTTTTCATCTATGAATATGAAATAAAAATAAATAAAAATAGATATTAAAAGATATTTGATAATTTTTCTTTTTAAATCAATGGGAATCCATTAAAATTTATTTTATGAAACTTATTCAATAAAAATAAATTGATATAACTATCAAAAAATTAAAATATACTTTTTTTCTTAAAAAAATAATTTTGTAAATTCAAATAAAAACTGAAATTATGGTTGATATATTTAATTTTACAAATTCGAAAAATAATATTTTTATTATACCAATTGACGATAATTATAATAAAAATTACAACCTTCATTCTAAAGAAGATTTTAATTTTAATTCAGTATTTAAAGTAAGTTATTTAGAAAATATAAATGAAAACTTTTCTGAAAAAAATTCTTGTAATTATCAACAAAATTTTTATTTTTCATCAATGTTAAAAAAAAATTGGAAAAATAAGGTAAAAAAGTTTTTAGGAAAATCTATATTTAAATATAAAAAATTAATTTTATTTGTAGAAAAAAAAAAAAATCATGTAATTGAAATTTAATTAGAGTAATAATTATAATTAATGTATAGCTCGCTTTTATTTAAAGTTGTCAAATTAGTATATAAAATTATAAATTTAATTGATATAATATAAATATTTTCCATATAAGAAGTTCAGATTTTAAAATTTATATTAAATGTTTATAAAATAAGAAGTTAAGAAACAATCAAAATAGAATATAAAAATATTAGCTATTAGCTTTTTAATTATTAAAAAATATTAAACAATTTGTAATTTTCAAATTAAATTTGTCAATTACAAAAATTATAAAATTTTTTTTTTTTGATTGATTGAAAATAAAAAATATTAAAAATAAACAAAAAACAAAAAAAAAAAAACAAATAAATATAAATAAATAACATAAAAAAATAAAAATAATAATTATTGTGTTAATTCCATTCCTTTAAGATAAAAAGCATATTGAACAATTTCTCTATCATCAAAATCAGTTCTTTTTAAATTTATTTTTGCTTTATTACAAGCTTGATTAAAAGTATCATCATTTAAATGAATACCAAAATCATAAGAAATAAGATGACAAAAATTATTATTATCTAATATACAAATTCCTAAATTTCCTTTCCATAAATCATTTGGATTTTTTTTCATTGGTTTTCCTTTTATTCTTAATCCTCCAACTATAATATGACCTATTAAATGATTTGAACATGGTTTATTTTTATTATTAATTAAATTTATTTCAAAATCTAAATGACAATGTTTCATTACTTCATTTTCTAATATTGTTATATCTTTTTTTGTATATTCTATATCAAAATATTTTGATAATTTTAATAATTCTTCTTTCTTTTCTTTTGGTATCATTTTCTGTAATTCTTCTAAAAAAGTTTTTTTTATTATTTGAGAATCATTTTCCATTTTTTAAGATAGAAATATAATATATATAATATATAATATATATTAAACTATATTATATTTATTGTTTTCAAAAAAAATAAAAAAAGAATTTAAAAAAAACAAAAATAATAATATATTAAAAAATTAATAACCATAAAATACAAAAAAAATGGATAAAAAATTAGAAAAAAAAGAAGAAAATATTCCATCATTAGAAGAATTAATAAAAGAAAATATGAAAGAATTATCAGAAGGAATAGATGCATTAAAAATAGGAAAAGATGGTAAAGAATTAAGTCAAGAACAAAAAAAAATAATAAATTTTTTAGCAATGTTTCGTATATTTTCAACAATGAAAATGTTAAAAGAAGATAATATTCCAATAGAATTAATAGATAATTTATTTATTGGTTCTGTAGGAGCAGCAATGAATTATAAAGTATTAAAAGAAAAAGGAATTACTCATATAATTTGTGCTGCTATGAATATTAAACAATATTTTCCAAATAAATTTATTTATTTAACTGTTAATTTATTAGATTGTGAAAATGAAAATATTAAAAAATTTTTTGATCAAACTGGAAAATTTATTGATGATGCTTTTAAAAAAAAAGGAAAAGTTTTAGTTCATTGTCATGCTGGAATTTCTAGAAGTAGTTCTATTTGTTTAGCTTATATTATAAAATATAAAAAATATAGTCTTAAAAAAGCTTTAGAAATTGTTAAAAAAAAAAGAGATAAAATTAGTCCTAATCCTGGTTTTTTACAACAATTAAAAGAATATCAAATTGAATGTGGTATTAAAGATTAATATTAATATATTTCTTCTTTTTTAATATTTTTTTTAATTTATTTTAATATGAGTTTTTTATTTATTTAATGTAAGAATATTTTTTAAAAAAAGTATAAAGAATAAACAAAACAATTAATTAATAATATATAAATAAAAATAAATAAAATATATTTATTATAAATTACAATATAAATATGTCAAAAGATAATGATCTAATGCATGAAATGGTAAAAAAATTATATATAAAAAACTAAATAATATTAGAAAATGAATATAGCATCAAGTATATTAAACAAAGCAAGTGAAGAAGTGTCTCAAAGTTACTTAGAGAAATTCTTTTTTTGTATAGGGTAAAATAAATTAAAATAATATAAAACAAAAAAAAAATATATTTAATAAATCAAAAAAAAAAAAATAAAGATACCTAAAGAAATATTTTGATATAACAACAAAAGATGTTTTAATACGTTTATTATATTCATTAATACCATTTAATGGAAAATTTTATGATATATCAACAAATTCTCCAGATTTATATGGTCCATTTTGGATTTATACTAGTTTAATATTTATAATTGCAGCTTCAGGAAGTTTATCTCGTTATTTTCAAGGAAGTGAAACTTTAAATTTTTTTGAAAATTTTGTTCCAATTTCAGCTTCAGTAATTTATAGTATAGGTTTTATTTTTCCTTTAATGATTATAATTATAATGAAAATTTTTGGATGTAATAATTCATATATTTCTGTTCTTTGTATTTATGGTTATTCTTTTTCAATATATATTCCTGTTGTTTTTTTCTGTGCTTTTGGTATTAATTTTTTTCAATGGATTTTATTATTATACGCTAGTTGTTCAAGTACTAGTTTTATTCTTGTTAATTTTTGGAGAGAAATGGGAAAATATGTTGATAAGATGAGAATTATTATTATTATTGTTATTATTGTTGGACAAATTGGTTTGTTTTTAATTATGAAATTATATTTCTTTCAAGAATATAAAGAGGAAGTTAATAATAATAATTTTAATAATTTGTTTAATAATACTGAAAATAATTCAACTAAATTTTAAAAAATAGTATTTTTAAAAGGAAAAGAAAAATTATTAACAAAAAATTAATTTTCTTTTTTTTTCCTTTTTATTTTTTTTTTTTAAATATCTTTAATTGTTTTTTAAATAATTTTAAAACTAATTCTAAGAGAATGGAATAATAAATAATAATTATCCAGAGAATAAAAATCCTTATAAAAATATATTTTATTATTTTAAATTGCATTAGCAATAATATCAGTATGAGGAATATTATCAAATTGTTTTAATCTTTTCATAAATAAATAAATTAATCCTCCACAAACAACAGAAAGTAAAATAAAAAGACAAACTAAAAAAATAGTAATTTTAACATCATAACCAATCCCTTCACAATAACTAATAACATTTAATTGTGGTACTAAAATTTTTCTAACTTTTTGTTCAAAAAGTTGAAATTCTTCTCTATAAACTTTTTCATCATCATAATATATTTCAACATAAAATTTATCTCCACTTTTTTTTAATTCAAAAAATTGACAAGAAGCAAAAGGAGTATATTGAAATTTAATATCTAAACTAGAATTTAAAAATCTTTGCATTGCAATTAAACTTCTATCATGTCCACTATACATTACAAATTTTGGATAAGCAGGAAATTCATCTTTATTATTTTTATTTATTCTAAATTTCATCCAATTTAAAATATTATCCATCATTAAACTCATTGTATAAATTCCAGAATCTTTAGCATAATATTTTTGTTCTATTTCTATTTGTTTAAAAGATTCAAATTCATTACAATCATCTTTTACTGATTCCATAATATTTTCAAATTTTTTTATTGTTTTTTTTTCATAATAACTTGATAAAATTACATCACAAAATCTATGAACTTTATTAAAATTATCTTTTAATGATTTTGATATTTCTGATTGATTAAAATATTTTTTTAACATTGCATCTACTTTTGGTTTTGTTAATTTTTCATCATTTATATTTTTATTTATTTTATTTAAATTTCTTTGACATTTTCTTGGTCTAAGATAATCTAAAACTTTTATCATTTTAATTTCATTATTTATTCTTTTTTCTTCATAAGTATGAATTGGAACAGGATAATAATTAAAATTTTCATCAAAATTTATTTTAGAAATATCATAAGGAATTTGTTTTTTTTCTCTAATTAATTCAAAATTATATCTCATATTATTATACATTCCTAATAATTCTGCTTCAGCAGACATAATTGTTCTATTTACATTTGTTGAATAAACTAAAATTTCTTTTGATTTATAATTTTCATTTAATAAATGTTGATAACGATTTTTATTTCTTAATCCAATTAAAAAATGTTGTTTTACTCCTGTTAATGTTAATTCTCCTGGTCCATCTTTCCATTCATTTCCAAATATATCTTTATTATCTTTATCTAAAAATATTGGAGCTCTTACTCCATGACGAAAATGAGATAATGCAAAATATATATCATCCTCTTGAGTTAAAGTTTTTATTATTAAATATATTATAAGAAGATATTTCATTTTTTTTGTTTTTTAAAATATTATTTTTTATTTTTTTTTGATTTTGTTTATTTTTTTTAGTTTTTGATATTTTTTTTATTTTTTTTTTTTTTAATTTTTTTTTTTAGTTTTTTTTTATTTTTTTTTAAATGATGATGGATGAATATAAAGAAAAATTAATTTCTTATCATGAAAAAGATTATTTTAAAGATAATGAAGAACATGTTAATGAATGTTTAGAATTAATTCAAAATATTGTTAATACTTTAATTGAATGTGATCATGATAATAATATTGAAATATTTGAATCTTTTTGTAAAAATAATATAATTACTGATTTAACTTATCTTGCAATTTATGTTGAAAATTATGATGTTAGATTTCAAATTATAAAATCTTTTTCAATGTTAATTCTTTCTTTATCAAATAGTTTTATTTTAAATTTTATTTTTAGTAAAAATTATTTAAATAGAATAATTGATATTAAATCTTATATTTTTAATATTTCAATAAATTACGATTTTTTATCTTATTATACAAATTTTTTAAAATCTCTTTCATTAAAATTAAATATTGATAATATTGAATTTTTCTATAATAGCTTTAATAATACTTTTAAATTATTAGAAAACGCTTTAAGTTTATATAATTATAATGATAATATGATAATTAATGTAGTTAGAAATATATTTTTAACAATAGGAAAAATTCATTGTAAACTTTTTGAAGAATATTATTTAATTTCTTTACCTAATATTGAATATTTTACTTTTATAGCTTGTAAATTAAGAGAAGAAATATTAATTTTAACAAAAGAACATAAAAATATAGATTATATAAAAGATGCAAGTGATGATATAATAAATGATATTTTATATATTAATGATATATTAAATGTTTTTAAAGAAACAAGAGTAAATAAAATATTAATCAATTCACTATTTTATTATTTAATTATGCCTGTTTTAATGGCAGATATAAAGCAATTTATTTTCTTATTTATAATAACTGAAATGATTTTTTATATTACTGATAAAGAATTTACTGAAATGTTAGTTAATATAATATGTTTAGAAAAATTATCAAAAGGTGTTTTAAGATTTACAGAAGAAGTTCCAAATTATACAAAAAATTATGATTATGATTATTATAGAAATTTCAAAGAAGAAAATGGAAAAAAAATAAATATAGTAGAATTTAAAGATTATATAAGTAGACATTTTAGTAAAAAATTTATAAAAGCAATAATAATATCAAATAATAATATAGAAATAAGTGATTTTCCATATTTTAATGAGATAAAGACAATAAATGAGAAAATAAAAGAAAAAAAAATAAATTTAAAAGATAAAGAAGAAACTTTTTTTGTAAATGAATTATTAGAATTATTAAATGGATCTGATATAGTTGCAATTAAAAGATATCATTATGATTTATCTTTAGCAACAGGAATTAATATTGGTATATTTGAAGATGATGAAAAAAATAAATTAGAAGTTGAAAAAAATTCTTTTATTCCAAAATATCAAAAAATGATTTTGAAAATTCAAGAAAATAAAAAATCTCTTTTGATGAATCATAATTTTGAAAAAATTATTGAATTATGTTCTTATAATAAAATTGAAGGAAATAATTTAGGAAAAGTTACTATTATTAATATTTTTATTCATAGTTTTTTAAATAATGAATTTATTTCAAAAGAAACAAAAGAAAGAATTATTAATTCTCAATTGATTATTCAATTAACTGGAATTTTATTTTCTGAACTTAAATCTAAATTTATGAATGATTTAAAATTAATTGCAATTGATACAATAAAAATAATATATAAAAATTTTAAAGAAAAAATTAATGATAGTCAAATTCAAATAGTAAAAAAATCTTATTTATTTAATTTATCAAGTATTATAAATATTGTAGGAGGTGAAAAAAATATTAATGAAAATTTATATATTTCATTTATTGAAGTTTGGAAAGAATATAGTAATAATTTAAATTTAAGAGATTTAATTGGTAAAATTATTCAAAGAAGTGATGTTATAATAGAAAATTATGATGAAATAAATAAAGAATATGAACAAAATATTAATGATTTATTTTTTACTTATTTTCATATAAGAGATTTATTAAAATTTTTTAATAATGAAAATGAAGATAAAACTAAATTTCCTATTAGTGAAGATACTTATTATCATTATAATATTGGATGTACTATTTCAATGAAAGGAAAAGATTTTAATAGTTTTTTATGTAAAATAGATAATAATGATTATATTTGTATTTTTACTGATAATTTAGTTTTATTTTGTGTTTCAGCTAAATTAAATTTTGCTACTATTAAAGAAAAATATTATATTAGAGATTTAGAAATGGAAATTATCAAAGAAAAAAAAAAAAGTCATATTTTATTAAAATATAAAAGAAAAAAAATGGAAATGAAAAGTATTGATAACTTAAATAAAATTTATCAATGTTTTTGTGAAAGAAAAATAAATTCAAAAAATTTAGAAAATTCATATTTGAAAAATTACTTTAACAGTCAATTATTAAATGTTTAAATTTCTTTTTTTTCAAAAAATAAAAATTATTTATTATGAATAGTGTTTTATTTAAAGAAATATTTATATAGTTTTTTCAATTAAAATTTTTACAATAAAATAATAAATTAATAATATAATGAAAATATTAATTAAATAAAAAAATAAAACAACCTTTAAAAATGTATTTAGAAAAAATCACATTTAAATTATAATAAAAAATATATTTAATTTATTTATCCAATCATAAAAAACGTTTTTTCAAAATTATTTATTAATAGGGATTAAACATAAAAAAATAAACAAAACGATGAGTAAAAATTCAGAAAACTCAACAAACATAACATATTTTAAAAAACCATATCAAAAATACAATAATAACCAAAAATCATTTCGTAAATATAATGAAAATGATTTATTTAATAAAAAAATGTCTTTAAATTCTCCACCTAAAAAAGTTCACCAAAACAAAACAAATTTCCAATCAGATTATAAAGTATTTTTAAAAGAAGAAAATTATTATAAATCATATAAAAATTACAATAAATTTTCAAATAATAAAAATAGAAAATATTCTCGAGATTCAGCAAATGAATCAACAAGTAATGAAGATAATAATGAAGTAATTTCTCCAAATAATAAATCAAATAATACAACAAATAATAATTTAAATAATATAAATAATCAAAATTCCAAAAATCAAAATAAGCAAAAAACATTTAAAAGTAAAGCAGATGATTTTAAAATAAAATATAAAACAGAACTTTGTAAATATTATGAAATAAATGGTTTTTGTAAATTTGGTGAAAGTGTAAGAATAAATTTATTTAATTATATAATTTTTATTTAGTGTGCTTATGCTCATGGAAAAGAAAATTTAAGATCAAAAGTAACAAATTCAACAGCTTATAGAAGTAAAAAATGTTTTCAATTTTATCAAAATGGTTTTTGTCCTTATGGAAATAGATGTCAATTTGCTCATGAATTAAAAAGTAATATTTTGAATAATCCTTATGATAAAAATATTTCTTATTTAACAATTATTCAAACTTTGTCAAAATTAGAAAATATTAATAATATTAAAGCTTTAGTTGAAAAAAATAGACTGGAAATTTTCTCAAATTTTGCTGATAATAATAAAAAAAGTGAATTGTTTAATGATATAAAATTTCTTGTCGAAGAAGATAGTGATTTGTATAAAAAAACTCAATCAGAATAAAAAAAATGAATTTTATTGTTTTTTTTATTTTTATTGATAATCAATCTATCTTCTTATTTAAAAGAATCATTTTTATAAAATTCAAAGTTAAAAATTATTAGTTCTTTGTAAATTGTTAGTTTAAGGTATGATAATGATAAAGATAAAATAGTTTAAAAGGAAAATTTAATTGTGTATAAAATATTATTATTTTATAAATTTAATCCTTGCTTCAATTAATTTATTAAAAAAGAAACTATACAGGCATAGATTTGCATATCTATTATAAATAAATTTAAAAATTTATATATGAATTAATTTATATAGATAAAAAATTTTCAAAATATTTTTTTTTAAATAATATATATTTAATATATAAATTTATATTATTATTATTTAAAACTAATTCATAAAATAACTCATTTTTTTACTTAAATAAAAATCATAAAAAAAATATTCAATATAACCAATTAGAATAATCTTTTATTTTATCATTTAAAAGTTATAAATATAATTGATTTCAAAAACAAAAAGAAAATAATTAAAAAGAAATATATTGAAATAATTTTAAAATATTTGATAAATAATTCTTTTTAAAGATAATTATTTTTTTAAATTATTTAAAACTTAAATTAACGTTTTTTCAAGTTTCATAAGAAAATGAAAAATCTTTTAAACAACTAAAATTTTGATTAAAATTGTACAATTATTTATTTTTTATCCAATTATATTATTATATAAAAAATCTGCAATAATTTTTTTCAAAAAAATTGACTTAAGAAATATTAATTATTTATTTTAATAAATTGGTTTTAATTATTAAAAAAATTTATTTAAGAATAATAACAAAAAATTAAATTAAAAGATTCATGATCAATATTACAAATATTTTCTATTTCTTCTTTAATTTCAGGATAAAGATAATTAACAATGTTTTTTTTCTTTATTTTATAATTAAAATCAATATAAGTTTCTCCTTTTATTTTTTTCTTTAAAATTCCTTCTTCTTCATTAAATTGAGAATTTGGAATTAATTTTTCCATTTTTGTTCCTCCTGAAAAATAAAAATTTTTACAGATTTCATTATTATAATTTTTTTCTTTTTCTGAAGCTTTTTCTTTTAAATTTTTATTTTCTAATATATCATCTAATAAACTTTCTCTTTCTAATAATTGAAATAATTGAAAATAATATTCATTAGTTAAATTTAATCCTTCTTTTAATTCTTCTGAAAATTTTATTTTCATTGAGTTAATTTTATCATAAACTTTGTTTAATATATTTATTTCTTGAGCTAAATTATTTTTATAAAATATATTTTACTTGAATCACTCATTTTTTTATTTTTAAATTTAAAAAAAATTTTAAAAAAATATTTCTTTTTATACTTTACCAAAAATCTAATAAAGTTAATAAAGGAAAATAAGGAATAATTAATATAATAAAAAGCAATAAGAAAAAATAACATATGACCATTATTATAATATATAAAAAAATTTTAATAAAGAAACATAAACACAGATCATTTTTTTTTAAAATATATTTTTCATTATTAAAAAAACATTTTTTAAATATTCTGTCAAAAAATTTTCCAAAACCAAAAAATAAAATAATATATCCAATAATAATATAAGCAATACTTAAAAGAAAAGATATGAAAAAATTATCATCTTTATGAACATAAAATTCTTTATTAACTTTATAATATATTTTACAATGTCCTGGATAATTTTTTTCTAAATGAATTTCAGAATATTCATTTTGACAATATTTACAAAATCTTTTTCTACATAATAAACAAACTTTAAAATTAGTTCCTTTCTTATTAAATAAAGAATTTTTATTACAAATAGGACAAACATTATCTTTATTTTTAGAATATAAAAAAAATAATTCATTAGAATTAATATTTAAAACATTTTTTTTAGAATATTCTTCTAAAATAATATCTAAATTTTTATTTTCATTTAATGATTTTAATTGTTTTAAAGAATATTTTATATGTTTATTATTATTTAAATTATTAATATAATTAATAGGAATATTATCAATAATAATATTTTTATTATATTTTCCTTCACAATTAGGAACAGGGCATTTAAAATTAAAAAAATCAGTTTCTCCTTTTAAAATTAAACTAATAAAATATTGTTTAATACAATTTACACAAAAAATATGTTTACAAGATTTACTATAAACTACATCTCTATGAGGATATAATCTATTACATATAATACATAAAGGTTGAATTTTTTTTATTGATTCATTTTCACTTCTTTGAGTTATTCTAGAATAATAATTATTATCTGTTGTTAATTCATTATCATCTCTTGTTTCTAAAATATTTAAATCTATATTTCTTATTGTTAAAATATTATTTATTTGATTACTATTTCTTTTTCTTTCTGAATTATTTTTTTGATATTTTATTTTATTATTATCTATTATATTTTCTTTATTATCGAATAAAGAAGGTATTTTTCTTATTTTATTAAAATTTTCTATTTTAATTGGTTTTATTATTTCTTCTTTTGGTTCTCTATTTGGAGATGTTAATAATCTTACATTTTTATAATTTATTCCTTTTAAATTTAAAGATATTTTCATTTTCTTTTTTGATAATGAATCTGAATGTTCTAATGAATTTAATTCTATATTGTTATTTGTTTTATTTGGATTAATAAAATTATTATTTGTTAATATTGTTTCATCATTTGAATTTAATATATTATCTTGGTTTTCTATTTCTGATTTTTTATCATTTGAATTTGTATTATTTTTCTTTTCATTTGATTGTATTGTTAATTTTGATGAATTTAGCATTTTATATTTATTTTTTTTATATATTATTTTTTTTCAATATTTTAAATTATTTCATTAATTGAGAATGTATAAAAAATAAAAAAAAACAAGTTTATCAAAGAGATTTTTATTCTTATAAATAATTTTTTATATTAAAAAAATTAACTTTTATTTTTTATTTTCCAAGTTTGTAAAATACTTAATTAAAATAAAAAATAAGTAATGATTTATTTATTAAATAAATTGTATTATTTTCAAATAAACTCCTATATTTAATATAATTCAATTATTTTATAAATAGAAAAAAATTGTTATTTATTTATAAGAATTTGTTACAATTTTGATAAATAAGCTCAACCTTTTTCATTAAGATTTAAAAAAAAAAAATTATATAAATCAAAAATAGGATTAAGATTGCACTAATCAATAATAATATTTATATATATATTTATAAGAAGTTTAATGGTAATTCTATATAGAAAACATTATTCTATTATAGAATAAACACAGTATTTACCTTATCCAAAAAAGAATTTTTCAAATTTTCATTATTAATTCATTTAGAAAATACTGATAAGGGAGATGATTATACTTTTAATACTAGTATTTTTAATATATCTTTAATATTAAATACTTATGAATATTTTGATGGTAATATAAACATTAATGAAGAAGATATTTTTTATTAATTAAAATAATGAATTATTTATGTCAAATTATTATGATTTTTATGATTATAATTTCTTAAATAAATATTTATGTCCCTCAATTGATTATGAAGATTTTTTTTTAGAAGGTGATTTTTCAGATAGTTCAATAATAAATTTTAACTTTTAAAATATCAAATTATATTGATGATTTTAAAAATATTCTTTATTGGATTAAGATTCATCTGAATTTGAATTTTTAACTTATAATAATAAATTTTATTCTACAAAAAAATTTTTTGAAAGAGATGTAGAAAATTCTATTTTACAAAAATCAGTGGAAAAATTAAAAGATAGTATTCTTCCGGGAAATAATAAAGAAAAAAATTTTAAATATAAATAGTATTCCTAATTCACGCTCCAAAAAATGTAAAATCAAATAAATCTCATTATAAAAATATTAATTTTTATATGTAATTATTTTTTATATAAAAATAAAAGTTATTGAACTGAAAAAAACAATAATTGAAAATGAATAAATATTGAATTAATTTGATTTATTATTTTAATGGAAAAAATTTGAATTTAGGTATAAAATGTACAATAAAGTTTTTTTTTTAATTTTGAAATAATTAAAATATTTTTTATTTAAAATATAAAAGTGTTAATTTTATATTCTCTTCCAAAATAATACATTAAACTAAAATTAAGGTTATTCTAGAATTAAAATTTTATGTGTTCTTTTTGTTTATAAAACTAAAAGATATGTGTTTTCAAACATCTAAACAGATAAATTATATTTTTCAATTTATCCATTATATTTTTTTAAATATATTAATTATAGTCATTTAATTTATTTTCATCTTTCAGTTTATCAAAATTTAATTTATTATTTTTATTTTCCTCTCTATCAATTATTTTATTTAATTGTATTTTTCTAACATTTCCCATACTATTAAGTTTTTCAGATAAATATTTTGGAATTTTTCGATTTAATTTTTCACTTAATATTTGCCATCGAGTCTTTTTAAAAGAAAATTTAAATTTAATTTGATCATTTAAATTTTGTAAATTTTTTAATAAATTATTAATTGATTCTTCACAACAATTTTCAGAAGCTAAATTAAGTAATCCACCTTGATAATTAATTATATTAAATTTACAAGAAAAAGCTAATTTATTATTTTTTATTTTATATTTATTAATTCTTTCTAATAAATCGTTATTTTCACCATATAATTTTTTTAAAATTTTTTCTTTTTTTGTCATTTCTTTTTTTTTTATAAATTTTTCTAATGAATAAATTGTATCTTCACTATTATTATATTTTAAAGTTGGTTTTCTTTCAAAAATTATATTTTCTTTTTTTCCAATATATGATAATTTTTTTCTTTGGTCTTGAAAAATATCACTATTTCTCCTAAAATTACGAATTCTTAGATTTGGAAGAGATAAACTTTTACTTCTTAAAAATGTTTTTATTTTTGGTTCTTTCTGCAAATTTAATTTTTTTTCATTTAATTGATTATTATTATCAGGTAAATGAATATCAGATAATTTTCTCTGTAAAAAAATTGACATTTTTTGAATTGTATTTAAAATAGAACATAATAATAAAAAATGAAAAGGTTATATTTAATAAATTATAAAAAAAAATGAATAAAGTATTTTTTAATTAATTATTAAATAAATTATCATTTTTATTCATGAGAAATTATGGAAAATAATGGATTACAGAAAATAAATGAAATTTATAAATATTCCGATAATAGAGATAAATTAATTAAAGTAATATCATATGTATCAAAACTAATATCTATTTATTATAAAGATAAAAATAAAAATATTGCAAATTCATTTTTAACTTTTTATATAACAACAAGTAGTTCTAGACAAGTTTTTAATTTGTTTAGAAGTTTTTTTGAACCAAAAATATTTTTATTATTCTCAGATTTAAAGTCTCAAAAAGATTTAAATAAAAATAATAATTATAAAACATTATTATATATAATTCAACAAATAAGTACATTTTTCTTTTTTATCTTTGATAATTTAGAATTGTTTTATAAAATAAATTTTTTTAATTCAAAAAATAAAGGAAAAATTTCAACTTTTGCTAATTTTTTTCATTTAATTATAATAATAACAAAAATAATAAATAACTTTGAAAAAATTTATAAATTAATAATTTCAAAATCTTTTTTTTCAAAAGAAGAAGATAAAAAAAAATTAATAAAATTATTAATTTCTCTTTCTGGAATTTTATGTGACTTAATTTCAGTATTAAACAAATCAAATATATTTAAATATATATTTAAAAACAATTTAAATGAAAAAATAATGTGTTTAACAGGAATTTGGTCAGGTTTAGTTTCTTTATATAATATATTTTTTAATAAAAAAAATTAAATTAAATTAAATTAATTTAAATCATTATTATCTTTTAATTTTTTCAAATCAATAAATTTAGAATTTTTTGCCATAATTTCATCAACTCTTTTTGATATTTCTTTTTCAATTCCTTTAATTTCAGAAATTTCAATAATTTCATTATCATTATTTTTTATTTTATTGTCTTCTTCTTTTCTTATTATTTCATTTATTTTATCACTTTGAATTTCAGAATTTATATCTTTTAATCTATTATATATTAACTCATTATTTTTTTTTAATTTTGATTCTTCCATCATTCTATCAACAATTTTACTTATTTCATCATTTTCAAAATCTATTTTATTATCATTTAAATTTTCTAAATTTAAAGCACCAAATTTATTTAAATTTTGCATTTGTTTATTTTGTGTTTTTAATATATTATTAATTTTATATTTAACAATATCTTTATTATCTTTATTTAAATTTTGATTTTCTTGAATAATTTCTTTTAAATATTGTTCTTTAACTTTTTCATTAATAGCAATATTTTTTATTTTTTGTTTATTCATTGTACTCATTAATTTTTCATTAGCAATTAATTGTTTAATAATTAAATCATTTTTAACTTTTTCTCTATTTATTTTTTCTTCTTCATCTTGTTTAATTTCTTCTTTAATTTTTTTTCTTTTTTCTTCTAATTCTTTAGCATAATTTATTTTATCAATTTCTTGTTGTTTTAAATCACTATAATATTGTTTCATATTTTCTGAAATTTCTTTTAATTTTTTTCTTTCTTCTTCTTTTGCTAATTCATTTTGATATTTTTGAACTAAAGTCCAATCATCATTTAAATTTTTATCATATAAATATTTTTTCATTTGAAGAGGAGTCATATTTCTTAAATCAGGAGAAATTGAATATCTATTTATTACAATTTGAGATATTTCTTTTAATAAATTTGAATATTTTTGATTTTGTTTTTTAAAATCACATTTTTTTAATATTTGATCATGAAATATATAAACAAAATTCTCAAATGTTAAATTATTTTCTTGAAATGTTATTGGAATTGTTGTTAATAAATCATAATATAATTTTTGAAATAATTTTTTCTCTAATTGATGTATTATTTCTTTTCTTTTTTGATTTTTTTCTTTTTCTATTTCTTTTTTTGATTTTTTCTTTTTTGAATTATTCATTTTATATAAATAATAACAATCAATAAATAATTAATTTTCAAAATTTAATTTTATCTAATTATCTGAAAATGGAAGAAGATAATTTGTTTGAAGCATTTGATATAGAAACAGATAAAGAATCTCCATCATCAAAATATTTAAATAAAAAAACATTAAGAACAGAAAATATAAATAAAATAAAAAAAACAGAATTAGAAATAGAAGATATTTTATTAAAAAAACAAATAGAAACCTTAGAAAATTCAATAGAAAATAATAATAATGAAAATATAGAAAATGTAAAAAAAGAAAAAGAAATAAATCCAAAAATAAATATAACATTAGATCCATTATTAAATATAAAAAAATTACAATTTGAAGGAGGAATACATGAAATAATATATCCAAAAAATATGAAAATTCCTGAAATAAAAGAAATAAAAAATTATGCAACAAATTATCCTTTTGAATTAGATATATTTCAAAAAGAATCAATAAAAATATTAGAAAATAATAATTCAATTTTAGTAAGTGCACATACTTCATCAGGAAAAACTGTAATTGCAGAATATGCAATTGCAATGTCTTTAAGAGATAATAAAAGAGTAATTTATACTTCACCAATAAAAGCTTTAAGTAATCAAAAATATAGAGAATTAAAAAATAAATTTAATAATGTTGGATTAATAACTGGAGATATAACAATAAATGAAAATTCTTCTTGTTTAGTTATGACAACAGAAATTTTAAGAAATATGTTATATAAAGGTTCTAAAATATTAAAAGAAATTGCTTGGGTAATTTTTGATGAAATTCATTATATGAGAGATAAAGAAAGAGGAGTTGTTTGGGAAGAAACTATAATATTATTATCTAATAATATTAATTATATATTTTTAAGTGCTACTTTACCTAATTCTAGAGAATTTGCTATGTGGATTTCTAAAATTAAAAATCAAATTTGTCATGTAATTTATACTGAATTTAGACCTGTTCCTCTTGAACATTATATTTATCCTTCTCAAAGTGATGAAATTATTAATATTATTGATTCTAATGGAAATTTTAAAGAAGATAATTTTAATCGAAGTTTAAATTTAATTAATTATAATGAAAATAATTTTAGGAATTTATTCAATTTGAAAAATAATAATGATTATCATAATTTAAATTCTACTCAAAATGATATTAAACAATTAATAGATTTAATAATAGAAAATGATTTAGATCCTTGTATAATATTTTCTTTTAGTAAAGAACAATGTGATATTTTATCAAATAATTTATCATCAATAGATTTAACAACAAAAGAGGAGAAAAAAATAATAGAAAAAATATATTTAAATGGAATATCAACTTTAAGTTCAAAAGATCAGAAAATAAATCAAATAAATAAATTATATCCTATAATATTAAAAGGAATAGGAATTCATCATGGAGGATTACTTCCAATTTTAAGAGAAATTATAGAATTAATTTTTCAAGAAGGATTAATTAAAATATTATTTGCAACTGAAACTTTTTCAATGGGAATTAATATGCCTGCAAAAACTGTTATTTTTTTAGATATTGATAAATTTGATGGTAAAAAAAAAAGAAATATAACTTCAGGAGAATTTATTCAAATGAGTGGAAGAGCTGGAAGAAGAGGTTTAGATAAAAAAGGAATTACAATATTAATTTTAAAAAAAAAAATGGAAATTAATATTATTAGAAATATTTTAAAAGGAAAAAGTGATGCTTTAAATTCTTCTTTTGAACTTAATTTTAATCAAATTCTTAATTTATGTAGAATTGAAGGTGTTAAATCTGAATATATTTTAAAAAGGTCTTTTAGACAATTTCAAAGTGAAAGAGCTATTCCACAAATTAAAAAACTTATTGTTAAATTATATTATGATTATATTAAATTTGATATTAATTATGAAAGAGATGAATTAATTAAAAATTATATTGAAATTAAAAATTTAATGGATAATTTAATTGAAGAAAATAGATTATTAATTTTTGGAAATGAAAATAATTTAAAATTAGTTTTAAAATATTTTATTCCAGGAAGATTAGTTTATATTAAAAATTTTGGCTTTGGATTATTTATTGATTTTGGGAAAAAAAAAGAAGAATTTATTGCAAAATATAATGAATATGATAAACAATATTTTTTAATTAAAAATGAAGGTAAATTTGAAAAAAATGATGACGAAAAAATTGAAGAATTTAATAAAGAAATGTCAGATAAAAAAATAGTTTATTTATTTGTTTATTTAAATAATTATGATAATTTTCAAAAAAGAAGAATTTTAATTCCAGGAGATATGAATAAAAAAAATGGAAAAGGAGTTATAATTCCATTTCAAATAAATTCTCTTGAAAATATATCTCAAATAAAAATATCAATTCAAAAAGATATTATTAAAAATAAAACAATATTATTAAACATAGAAAAAATATTGTTAGAAATATATAATCAAAATAAAAATAATTTAAAAATATATAATCCAATAACAGAATTAGGAATAACTGATAAAAAATTTAAAGAAAATTATAATAATATAACAGAATTAAAAAACAAAATAAAATCAATAAAAAATTCTTTAATAACATCTCATTCAATAACAAATATAAATATAGAAGAAACAATAGTAAATAAATATAAAGAAAAATTAAATATAAAAGCTCAAATAAAATATTATTTTTCAGAATTAAATGAATTAAATAAATTAGTATTAAATGAAAAATTAAATAATATGAAAAGAGTTCTTCATAGAATGAATTATATAAATGATAATGGAATAATAACTTTAAAAGGACAAGTTGCTTGTTTAATAACAACAAGTGAACCAATAATTTTAACAGAAATGTTATTTAATGGAACTTTAAATAAATATAATGAAGAAGATTTATGTTTAATTTTATCTTGTTTTGTTAATGAAGGAAATATTTTTAAAGAAGAAAAAAAGAAAATTGAACAAGAAGAAAAATTAATGAATTTATATAAAGTAATTAAAAATAATATTGAAAGAGTTGTTGATATATATATTGAATGTAAAATAAATGTTAAAGATAAAGAAAGTTATATTAAAAGTTTTAAATATGATTTAATGTTATGTTTTTTATATTGGTTTAAAGGAGAAAAAAGTTTTGCTGAAATATCAAATGAAGCAAAAGATGTTTATTGTGGTAGTTTAGTTAGAAATATTAGAAGATTAGATGAATTATTAAAAGAATTATGTGATTGTGCTAATTTAATTACTAATTTAGATTTGAAAAATAAATTTGAAAATATTTCTAAAAAAATTAGAAGAGGAATTCCATTTACTTCTAGTTTATATTTGGAAGAAAATTAAAAATAATTTTTTTTTAATTTATATAGCCATAATTTATTTTTTTTTCTTTTTCAATAAAAGGAATTTATATGGTATTTTATTCTTTAATATATATATATATTATTTAATAGTTTAATTGTATAAAATTATAATTCAAATTTTTTTGTTTGTCCAAATACAAATTTTAAAAAATATATTTCAACAAATTTTTAACTATGATTTAAGAAGAAATAACAATTAAAAATTAAATGATAAATTGTATTTGTGAAAACAATGATATGAATAATATAACAGAAATAATACAATGTTCAATTTGTGATTATTATCAACATAAAAAATGTGTATATGAATGTATTAATTTAACAAATTTTGATTATATTTGTCCTCAATGTCAAATAAATTATTCAGAAATATATATTAAACAAATTAAAAATATTCTCCCAGCTAGAAAATTTAATCAAACTTTTGTAAAAGATTCTAATAATATAAATCATGAATATTCTTTTTCTTTTAAATTTAATTTTTATGAATGTCGTCCAACAAATAAAAATAGAAAAGGTTTTATTATGATAAGATGTTTAAAATTAGGAAAAAAATATTTTTGTTTAAAATGGCCTAAAAAAATGAAAATAATTATAAATAAAAAAGTTTTTAATTTAAATAATCCAAAAAATCCTTTAATCTTTAAAACTACAATAACAAAAAATGATTTTAACAATAAAAATTACTATTATAATATTTATAATATTGTTTTTTATGATGATACAATTTTTATAGATAGAGAAATTAATAATATAACAATAAAAATAATAGAAAGAGATTATTCAGAAGGAGAATTTTATTTTTCTTATAATTATGCTTTTTCAATTGATTATGTAGAAATGTTAAAAAAAGAAGAAATTTTAGAATTAATTCCACATAAAAATAATAAAGAAGAAATTTTAAATATAATAAATAATGGAAATGTTAATAGTGAAATTGTTGATTTATTTCATCCTGTTGAATATATTGAAATTCCTGTAAGAGGAAATTTTTGTAATCATTTTAAAGTTTTTGATTTAAAACATTTTTTA
Organism: Isotricha sp. YL-2021b; assembly: GCA_023805745.1. Lineage (NCBI taxonomy): Eukaryota > Ciliophora > Litostomatea > Vestibuliferida > Isotrichidae > Isotricha > Isotricha sp. YL-2021b. The sequence continues at coordinate 52,359 of JAJJKW010001491.1, read as the reverse complement.
AATATTTGGAATACTCATAAAATATATTATTGTATTTTTTGTAAAAAACCAATTAATTTTTTATATATTGATGATATATTCAAAAATATTTTAAATGAATATTCAAATCAAAATATTGAAAGTATTAAAATTGATAATAACTATAATATAATTGAAACATATAATAAAAAAGATATTAATGTTGAAAGTGAAATTGAAGAAAGTGATGATGGAGGTTATTCTGATTGTATGAAAGAATTATTAAATCAAAATTTTAATAGTATTATTGATGAATGTTCAAAAATAGAAAGTCAAGATAATTTTGGAAATGAAAATGAAAATTCTATAAATAATTTTAAACAAGAAAATGATTTACAAAATTTATCATATTATTATCCATATGATAATATTAATTCTTCAATTAATGATGAAAATAATAATAATAAAAATAATAATAATAATAATCTTGATATTGATAATGATATTAATGATAATAATTATTATAATAATATTTATTTAAATAAAGAAGATGAAAATAATGAAATTATAACAATTAAATCTTCAATTCCTGATTCAAATTCTTTTTCATATTTAGAAACTTATAGTAATGAAAGTATGAAAAATAGTAAAACAAATTTTAATTTAAGTGAAGATGATATAAAAATAAATAAATCATCAAATATTGAAACAAATTTAATTTCTGAAAGTGAAAATAATATTTCTCATTCAATTCAAATTTCAAATGATAATTATTCTCAAAGTAATAAAAAATTATTTATTATTCAAACTAAAACTCAGAAAAATAAACAATATTCTACTCGTCCTTTTCCAATAAAAAAAGAAAAAGTTGATGAAAAATTTAGACAATTAATATTAAAAATGGGTTTTAAATTCGAATTAATAAATAGATTTTTTGATCTAGAATAATAAATAAAAAAAATAAAGTATATATTTATTTAATAATCTTAAAAAAAATATTTATTTATAAAAAAACAAAAAAATAAAAACCCTATAAAAAATACATAATAAAAATAAAAATATAAAAAATAAAAAAAAAATAACTTAAAAAAAAACAATAAATTAAAATAAAAAAATGAATCCGAATCAAAAAAAGCCAAAATTTTCAAAAGAAGAATCAATGTTAAAAAGTTATAATGAGACATTTTATACATCATTAAAATCTCTTCAATTTTTATCAAATCCTCTTCCAAGAGAATTAAAATTATTATATCATTTTGAACAAAATGAAAGTGCAGCAGTTTCATCAACAATAGGACAACTTGAATCAGCTCTTGATGATTTATTATTTAAAAATGAACAAATTAAAAAAACTATGAAAGATTTAAAAGAAGAAATTAATGATTTAAAAAATAAAGTTATTGAAGAATCAAAAGGAGAAAATATTGATGATTTAAAACCTCAAATTAAAATATTACAAGATGCTTTAAATAATTTTATTGAAAAACAAAAAATTGAAAATTATAGATTAAAAGAAGAAATTGCTCTTTTAGAAAAAGAAAAAGCAGATATTCAACAAAGTATTTATGATGCTTTAGGTTATTTAAATAAATTAGAAAAAATAGTTGGAATTAAAAGTAAAACTTATACTTATTATTATGATCAAACTTTAAGTGAAAATGAATTTGCTAGTAAATTTATTATTAAAGATGAGAATATATAAAATTTTTTAATTTTTTTTTAAATATTTTTTTATTTATTTATTTATTGTTCTTTCTTTTATTTTTTCTTTTGTTTTTAAAATTATGAAAATCAAATTTTTTTAATTAAAATCAGAATTAAAAAAAAATATTCAAATATATAATGATTTTTTAATTAAATTATATATTTTTTTCCTGTATTTTTATATTTTGAAAAACTAAAAATAGAAAAAAAATAAAAAATGTCTTCACCAAAATCTTCAAATGAAGAAAAAAATGAAAAAGAAAAGAAAAATAAGAATGAAAATAAAAAAACAAAAACAAAATCAAAATCAAATAATAAGAATATAATAGAATCAGAAAATGAAACTGAGGAAAATAAAAAAGAAAAAGAAGAAAAAAAAAATCAAATGATAATGAAAGATTTAATAGCAGAAAATTTTGTAATGTTAAAATTAATAGGAAAAGGAGCATTTGGTCAAATTTATTTATCATTTGATATGAGAGATAATGTAGAAGTTTCAATAAAAAAAGAAATAAAAAAATTTCAAAAAAAAAGTCAATTAAGTACAGAAGCAAAAATATATCAAACTTTATTAAATATAAATTCAAATGATATTTCTGGACAAAAAGCTTTATCTCAAGATGAAATTCAAGGAGTTCCTCATTTTTATGGTATGGGAGAATTATTTGATTCATATTATTTAATAATAGAATTTTTAGGTCCAAATTTATTAGAATTATTTAATTTTTGTGGTTGTCATAAATTTACTATAAGTACAGTAAGTTTAATAGCATTACAAATGTTAAATAGAATAGAATATTTACATAAACATAATTATATTCATAGAGATATTAAGCCTGAAAATTTTTTAATTGGAATAAAGGAAAAATCTAATATTATATTTTTAATTGATTTTGGATTATCAAAAAGATATAAAAATCCTAAAAATAGACAACATATTCCTTATAGAGAAGGAAGATCTTTAATTGGAACTGCAAGATATGTTTCAATAAATACTCATTTAGGAATTGAACAAAGTAGAAGAGATGATTTAGAAAGTATTGGTTATGTTTTAATATTTTTTTTAAAAGGAATTTTACCTTGGCAAGGTTTAAAAAATGTAGAAAATAAATATCAAAGAATTATGGAAAAAAAATTACAAATTCCAACTGAAATTTTATGTTATGGTTTACCTGATGAATTAGTTTATTATTTAAATTATTCTAAAAGTTTAAGATTTGAAGATAGACCTGATTATGATTATTTAAGAGGTTTATTTATTAGATTATTAGGTAATTGTAATAATATTTATGGTTTAAGTAATGATATGCTTAAATTTGATTGGTGCTTTGATAATCCTGCTAATTCAATTTGGCAAGTTTTTAATAAAAAAAAAAATAATAATAATATTAATGATAGTTCTGTAAAAGATATTAATTCTAATATTAAAAAAATAACTAATATTATTGAAGAAGAAACTAAAGGAAAATTAGAAAATATTGATGAAGTTAAAGAAAATGAATTTGCTAAAACTAATGAAAATAATTCTCAAATTATTTTAGATGAAGATGAAAATTCAAGTTCGGAAAGTGAAGAAAAAAAAGAAAAGGATAATAAAAATAAAGATAATGAAAATAATGATAATAATATTAATGAAAAGAATGAAAATAATGAAAAGAATGAAAATAATGAAAATAATGAAAATAATGAAAATAATAAAAATAATGATAGTGAAGAAGAATCTGATGAAACAATAAAAGAAGAATTTAATGCACAGAAATTAAAAGATAATGAAGAAGGAGTAACTCAACAATTAAAAACAATATTAAATCAAGAAGAAGATATAGATAAATATATAAATAAACTCCTTCAAAAAAAAGGAATAAATAGAAAAGAAAACAATAACAACAATAATAATAACAATAATAATGATAAAACTAATAATAATAATAAAACAAATAATATTATTCCAAAAAATAGGCCTCGAAAATCAATATTAAAACATCCAAGTCCCGATATTCAAGCAATAAAATATGAAGAAAATAATTCAAAATCGAATTCAAAAAAATCTGCCTCAAAATCTTCTTCAAATTCATCATCAGAATCTTCGAAATCAGAAGAAAAAAAAGATACAATTCCTGCAACAATAGGAACAGGAAAAATAAATTTAAAAGATAGTTTAGATATTCCTGATCATGAAGGAAAAGATAGAAGAAAAAGTGTTTTAAGACAATCTCCTGAAGTTATTAAACAAAAATTAGAAGATATGAATAAATTATTAAATAATAATAAACATTCTGTTTTAGCTAAAAATACTTATAGAAATTCTAAAATGATTAGTTTAGATGATTTAAATAAAATTCATGCTTTAAATGGTATTAATAATAAAATTGAAAAAAAAGAAGAAAAAAAAGAAAAAAAAGAAGAAAAAGAAGAAAAAAAAGAAGAAAAAAAACCTAGAAAAATAAGAGCTTCTGTTTCTTTTAATTTAGGTGGTCAAAATATTGTTATTAAAAATGAAAATAATAAGTCTAGTTTTGAATCTCAAATGAAAAAAGAAAATAAAAAAGAAGAAGAAGAAAAAAAATTAAAAGAAAAAGAAGAAAAAAAATTAAATGAAGAAAAAGAAGAAAAAAATAATAAAAAAGAAGAAAAAAAATTAAATGAAGAAGAAGAAGAAAAAAAATTAAATGAAGAAAAAGAAGAAAAAAATAATAAAAAAGAAGAAAAAAAAATAAATGAAGAAAAAGAAGAAAATAATAATAAAAAAGAAGAAGAAAAAACTCCTGAAGGACCAAAAGAAAAAACATCTCAAAATACATTAAAAAGTCAAATAACAAATCGAAGTAAAGTAAGTTTTAATTCAGTTAAAATAAAAGAACCAAAAAAAGTAAATAATGAATTAAGAAAAGTAAATACAAAAGTAAGTACTGAAATCTCAATAGAAGATCCAGATATAAATATATCAAAAGGATATTTAGTAAAAATATCAAAAGAACCAATTTCAAAAAATTATATTATAATAAGTGATTTAGGACAAGGTTCTTATGGTCAAGTAAAAAAAGTAATGCATAAACAATTAAATGAAATTAGAGCAATGAAAGTGACAAGTAAAAAAACATCAACTTCAAAAATTGAAATAAATATATTAAGAAAAATATCTCATCCAAATATATCAAATATATTTGAAATATATGAAGATTCTCGTAAATATTATATTATGATGGAATTTTTAAATGGAGGAGAATTATTTGAAGCAATAACTTCACAAGGTTTTTTTAATGAAATGTCTGCTGTAAAAATTATGAAACAATTACTTAATTCTGTATATTATTTACATAGTCAAAAAATAGTTCATAGAGATTTAAAACCAGAAAATATTATGTTAACAAATCCTCCAAAAAATGGTAATTTTGAAATAAAATTAATTGATTTTGGAGCTGCAACTAATTTTATTCCTGGAAAAAAGATAAAAAAATTTATAGGAACTGCTTATTATATTGCGCCTGAAGTTTTAAAAGAAAATTATGATGAAAAATGTGATGTTTGGTCTTGTGGAATTATAATGTATATTTTATTATGTGGTTATCCTCCTTTTAATGGAAATACTAATTTAGATATTTATCATAATATTAGAACTAAAAATCCTTCTTTTGGAGGAGATGAATGGGAAGATATTTCTAAAGATGCTATTGATTTAATTAAAAATATGTTAAATAAAAATCCTAATAAAAGATTTTCTTGTGAAATGTGTTTAAATCATAAATGGTTTAAATTATTAGAAGATGCTGAAAAAAATAAATTTAAAAATTTCAAAAATATACAAAAAAATGCTATTAATCATATGGCACAATTTGTTCAAGAAAATAGATTTAAAAAAGCAGTTTTACAATTTATTTCAAGTCAATTTGATATTCAAAAAGAAGAAAATGATTTAAAAGAAATATTTAAAAGTTTAGATACTTCAGGAAAAGGAGTTTTATCAAGGCAAATATTTACAAATAAATTAATTGAATTATATGGTGAAAATGATGGAAAAGAATATTCAGATAAAATATTTTCTAATTTGGATTTAGATGGTTCTGGTCAAATTTCTTATGATGAATTTTTAAGTGCAATGATTTCAAGTAAAAAAATTGTTACTGATGAAAAATTAGAAAAAGCTTTTAAAATGTTTGATAAAGATAATTCTGGAAAATTAAGTGTTCATGAAATTATAAATATTTTCGGAGGTGATGAAGAATCTTGGAAAAAAGTTATTGAAGAAATTGATTTAAATAAAGATGGTGAAGTTGATTTTAGTGAATTTAAAATTATGATGACTAATATTGATAAAAATGTTGGAATTAAAAATAATGTTAAAAGTAAAAGAACTGTTACTAAACCTGAAGGAGTTGATTAATTTTATTTTTTTTTTTTTTTTTAGATTTTTCTTGTATATTATTGTGTTTAAAATAATTGCTTTTATTCTAGATTATATTTATTAAAATAATATTTAATTTTTTTCTTTTTTTATTTATTATTAATGATTATATATTAATATTTATAATTATAGTTGTTTATTTTGTTTTTCTCTTTAAAGAATCTATTTCTTCATATAATTCATTTATTTTTGTTTTTAATGTTATTATCTTTTTCTTATATTCTGAAACTTTTTTTTTAAAACGTTCATTTTTTTCAAAAAATAATTTATTTGCTTCATTCACATCAATATTTACTTTTTGAAAATTTTGAGCATAATTTTGTACTTCTTGAACTAACTTTTGATTTTCTTTTGTTAAATAAATAATTCTATTATTATATTCATTTTTATCAATTTCATTTTGATTTTGAATTATTATATTTTCATTTTGTTTATCAGAATTTATTTTATTTATTGTCTCTTGAAAATCATAAGTTAATTTTTGGATTATTTTATCTTTATTTTCATTTAATAAATTTAATTCATCAATTTTACTATTAATTTTATTAAATTCGTTTTTTAATTCAAAATTTTCTTCTGTTAAATTTTTTATTTTTCTTTCATATTCCGATATCTTATTTAATAATAATAAATTATTTTTTGATTCTTTTTCTTTATATAAAAATTTTTGAGAGGAAGATTCATATAATTCTTTAATACTTTCTTCTAAATATGATATTATTTTATTAAATTTCTTAACCTGTTCTTCATGAATTTCATTAATAATTGAAATTTCATTCTCTTTTTCTTTCATAATATTTTTAACTTTTATTTCAAGAGATTTTTTTTCAAAAATAATTTTTGCATTTTCTACTATATTTTCATCATATTTATTTTGGATTTTAGCTAATTCTTCTTTATAAATATTTTGTGTAGTTTGGTTTTTAAATTTTTCAAATGTATTATTCCTTATAGTCAAGGATTCAAATTTTTGATTTAATTCAATATTTTCATATTTTAAATTATTTTTCTCTTTTTCTAATTTTTCAAAAGATAATTGTAAATTATTATATTTATTTTTTGAGTTTTCTAAAAATAAATTTAATTTTGAAATTTCATTATTAAGTATAATTATCTCTTTTTCCTTTTTGAGTAAATTTATTTTTAACTCTTGATTTTCTTTATTTAAATTTTCAGAATAATTAATTCTTTGATTTAAAGAAATCAATAATTCTTCTTTTTCATTTTTCAAAGAAGTTATAATTTCTTCTTGGGAATTATTATCATTTTTACTTAATTCATTAATCTCATTATCACTTGTTTCTGGTTGTTCATTATCTGATAAAAAGTCAGTTATTTTATCATTTAAAATTTGAATACCATCCATATATAAATTTAAATTTATTATTTTTTTAAATAAAATTAAAGTTTAATCCAAATTTAAAATTTTTTAGTAAAATTTATTTTTAATAAATAAATCAACCCATTATAATTAACTATTATAAATTTAATTATAAATTTAATTATTTACATATTATAATCATTAATGTTTTTACTACCTTATTTCCTCATATTTTTTGTTAAACCAATTTTTTCATTTTTTTCACTTAATTTTAAAAGAAACATAACCAATGAGCTTTCCCCAGATAATATCATGGATAATTTATTCAAAAATACAATTTTAACAAAAATTTTTATTGGAACACCAAAACAAGAAATTATGTTGTCAATTAAACTTCAAAAGTCTTTATTTAAGATATTTAACTCAAAATTTTCTTATGGAACTTTTTCCCCAAATAAATCAAAAACTTATATTAAAAAAAATAATTTTTCAAATATTTTTTTTATGGATGATTATTATAATAATTCATTTTTATCAACAGATTTAATTTCATTTAATAGCAATAATAAAAAAAATAATTTTAACTTTTTATTAATCTTAAATTATTCTAATTTTGAGAATAATGAAGGAGGAATTATAGGTTTAAATATCATAAAAAACAATAATGAAAATATTAAAGAAATAAACTTTATAAATCAATTAAAAAAAAATAATTTAATTTCTTCATATACTTTTTCAATAAAATATAAAAATGAAAAAGAAGGTGAATTAATAATAGGAAAAAGACCAGATGAATATGACAATATATATCAATATAATTATTTTCATTCTATAAATATTCCTTCAAATAATGAAAAATTTGATTGGGGATTATTTTTTGATAAGATAGAATATAATAATATTAATTTAAATGAGAAAACTAAATATTTTGCATATTTTGAACTAGAATTAGGAATTATTATATCAAATTTTGATTATAAAATGTTAATAGAAAAACTATTTTTTAAAAAATATATTAAAGAACAAAAATGTTTTTATGGAAGAATTCAAGGTGATATTAAAATTACAGGATATAAATATTATTATTGTGATGAAGATGTTGATATTTCAAAAATAGACAATTTAACTTTTTTCAGTAAGGAATTAAATTATACTTTTATATTAACTTATAAAGATTTATTTTATAAATTTCAAGGAAAAAATTATTATTTAGTTATTTTTCCTTGGTATAGTGGTCTTCATTGGAGATTAGGATTACCTTTATTTAAAAAATATCAATTTGTTTTTGATGTTGATAAAAAAATTATTGGAGTTTATGAAAAAATTTTAGATAAGAAATATTTTTTTCAAAAATCATGGAAAAATAATTTAATTATTTTTCTATTCGGAGTTATTGCTCTTTTATTATTTTTTATATATAAAAAAATGATAAATAAAACAAGAAAAATCAGAGCAAATGAATTAAAAGAAATTTATGAATATATACCTGGGTTAATATAATAGAATATTATTAAATATATTATTTTAATATTTTAAAACTTAAATTCAGAAACGAGGAATAACTGTCTTCAATAAAAGTAGTAAAAATTATTAAGACTTTAATTTATCATCAATTTTATGTTTTTATTTTTTCTTTTTTAGATTATTTTACTTTAATAAAAAAAATTAATGGTTAAAATAATTAATTTCTATTATATTTAAATATTCAATATAAAATATTATCAAATATATTTTATTAAAAAATATAAATTAAAAAATTAATTTTTAAATTTGACAATTAATTTTGAAAATTAAAAAAATGAATGGACAAATAAATTATTCAACTAGGAAATCTACAAAAGACAAAAAAAATTTAACTCCAATAAAGAAAATTATTAATTCAAATAGAAATAATAATAATAATCCTTTAAAAAGAAATTTCACAAATATAAATAATCAAAATAATCATAATCTCACAAGACGTTTTTCATTTGGTGGATTAAAAGTTAGAATAAATAAAAATAATCAAAATTTAAGCAAAGAAAAAATAAGAAATAATTCTCAAAATAAAAAAATGAAAAGAGAATTATCAGCAAATATTAGAAATGACATTCAAACTAAAAAATTATTTTATAATATTCCTTCTAGATTAATTACTTTAGAAAATTCATCTGATAGAAGTTCAGATAATATATCTAATTTAAGGAAAATAGATTATTCTCCTTTATTAAGAAAAACAAATTCTTTAAATCAAATAAAAAAGAATCCAAAAAAAGTTAAAAAAAATATTCCAGTTGTAAGTATTGATTTATCAAATAAAATAAATAAAAGTAATATATGTAATATAAGAACTCCAAAAAATAATTTAAACAATCCTCGTAATTTATTACTTAAATCAAGAATGTTAAATAGAAATATAAATTCAGAAAATTCAAAAAGACAAAATAAATTAAAATTATATCAAGAATATTATTATTCAGAAAATCCAAATACAAATTTCAGAGAAAAAATGGAAGATTTTCATTCAATAATTCCTGAATTACATAAAAATATAAATTTTTCATATTTTTCAATATATGATGGTCATAGTGGAGATCAAGTTGCAATATATTGTAAGAATAATTTACATAAAATATTATTAAAGAATTTAATATCATCAAAATATAAAATAGAAATTTCATTAATAAATTCATTTGAGCAAATAGATAAAGAAATAAAAAAACAAAATTATAATAATCAAGTAGGTTCAACAGCAACAGTAATATTATTATATGAAGAAAATATAAATTTAAAACAAGAAAAATATATTGCATGTGCTAATGTAGGAGATAGTAAAAGTTATATTATAACAGAAGATTCAATAAAAAAAATTTCAAAAGATCATAATTGTAATGATAAAAATGAAATTGAAAGAATAAAAAAAAAAGGAGGAATAATTTTTAATAAAAGAGTTTTTGGAACTTTAATGTTAACTAGATCTATTGGAGATAGAGAAATGAAAGATTATGGAGTTTGTTCTACTCCTTCTGTTAATATTATTAAAATATTAAATAATTTTAAATTTTGTGTTATTGCTTCTGATGGTATTTGGGATGTTATTTCTGAAGAAGAATTATTTTCTATTTTTCAAGAAAATTTATCTTGTCAACAATTAAGCCAAAAAATTATCGATATTAGTTTAGAAAAAAATTCTATGGATAATTTAAGTTGTATTGTTATTAAATTTTGAAAAATGGAAATTATTTTTATTGTTTATTGTTTATTTTTTTATTTAGTTAATTTTTTAATTAATTTTTTTTATTTTATCTTTATTTATTATTTAGCGGATTTTAAATATTTTTTTTTTTTCAACTTAAAAACATTTTAAATAAATATTAATATAATAAAATGAGCTCTGAATCATCATCAACTATTTCAACTCCCGAAATTCCTTCTTTTACAAAATGTTATATTTGTAATTATAAAATTAAAAATGAAAAATTTTCTAATCATTATAATCAATGTAAAGAGAATTATTTGAAATCTGAAAAATCAAAATATTATCCTTTAAAAGAACCTGATAATATAACTGAATTATTAGAAATTATATCTAATTATCAATCAAGCGGTTTAATTGCTTTAAATGAAATTAATGAAAAATTTATTCAATTACATGAAGAAATGAAATTGATTTATTGTTCAGAAAGTAAAAAATCAATGACTCCTCATGAATTTTTTAAAATACATAAAGAAAAATTGTTAAGAAGAAATTCTTGTGAACAATTTGGAAATTTTGGAATTAATTATTTACTTTCTCATCACAAAATTAAATTAACTTCTTTAGAATTAAAAAATATTGTAAAAACAGAAATGAATAATATAAGGAAATTTTCTATTAATTTTAATGAATTTTAATTGTATCATTAATAGGTTATATTAAGTTTTTATCATTTGTATTTATATATGTAAATATCTATCATTTTCAGTAAAAAATTAAGGTAATTTATTATATTTTTAATTTTAAAAATCATTTAATTGTAATTAAGGTATAAATATAATATTTATAATATAAACATTCATTATTTAGGATATAAGTTTGATCATTAAATAAAATGTTGAAAGTGAAAATAAAACAATTAGACATTAAGACAAAAGAATTTTCATATATAAATTTAAGTAAACAATATGGGAAATATAGTTGTTAAATATCAATGAACTTGTATAATTTTGTATCTATATATATATAATTTAAAAAAAAACTTTTATAAACTTTATTTTTTTACATAGATTTTAATTTTATACAAAACCAATAATAATCTCAATAAAGAAAAGAAAAATTTTTATAGTGTTTTTTTAACAAAAAGCAAAAATTAAAAAGTTTTATCTAATGAGCATGTAAAAAAAGCATAAAAAGAAAGAAGAAAAATTTTATTCTTCATCAGCAAGTAATCTTTTTTCTTCATTATCAGTATTTTCAACATTAATAATAATTTCTTTTTCTTCTTCATATTCTTTATCTTTACATTCAGGAACAGGAATAAATTTACAGAAAATACTAACAATAAAAGTTAAAGAAGCCATTAAAAAGCACATTCCCCATTGTTGTATAGTTAAACCATTTTTAGAACAATGAAAAGCATTTCTTCCAAATTCAACTAAAAGTGCTTGAAGACCCATTTCACAACCAGTAATTAAAATAAATAACCAACAACGATGAATTCTACTAAAAATATTAAATTGATCATTAATAACTCTACAATTAATTTGATTAAATAAAGTATAGAAAACAAAAGTATTAAATATAATAGTCATATGAGAAGTACTTCCTAAATTACTAATATATTCATTAAAAGCAAGACTAAGATCTTGTCTTTGAGCATAATTTCCACAATTCATAGAATTTGCATTATCAATTAATTTAATATTATTATACCATTTACTTTGAATACCATAAATTATATGATTTAATTCACTAACTTCACCAGGAAGAGTTCCATAACATTTCATTATAGTAACATTTTCTGCTAATCTTGCTTTATCTTGTTCAAGAATAAATTTAGGTCCAATTAAATAAACAATTAATAAAAGTGCTAATTGGAATAAACTTTGTATAGAAATATGTTTCCACATACGATAATTTATAATAAATTCATTTTTTTTTGTAGGTTCTCTTTGAAGTAATTCTTCATAAGGAGGTTCAGTTGCTAAAGCTAAACTTCCAAGAGAATCCATAATTAAATTAACCCAAAGCATTTGTACTGAAGTTAAAGGAGTTTCATTACCAATACAACCACAGATAAAAACTAATAAACAAGCACAGAAATTGACAGTTAATTGGAATTGAAGGAATTTTCTAATATTATCATAAATATTTCTTCCATAAATAATAGCAACAACAATAGAAGAAAAGTTATTATCAATAATAACAATATCAGAAGCTTCTTTAGCAATATCAGTACCAGCAAACATAGCAAAACCAACATCACTTTTACTTAAAGCAGGAGCATCATTAGTTCCATCACCAGTAACAGCAACAACATTATGAAGAGCTTTTAAACCAAGAACAAGAGCATATTTATGAATAGGTTGTGAACGAGCCTAATACTCTTAAATTTTGAGTTAATTTTATAAAATTACTCATATTTGCAACTATATCTTTTTTAATTTCTTTTTTTTCTGTTTTTGTTCTTTTTGATATTTCTTCTGCTTCGGCTTCGGTTTTTGGACATTTACAGATATTACTTTCTTTATGACATATTTCACATATTAATCCTCCTATTGCTGCATAAAATGATGCTCCTGTCATTGATTTTGGTTTATTTTGTAATAATTCTTCTATATGTTCTTCTTTTTTATTTATATCATTTATTTCTTCGGGATTTAATTCTATATCTGTTGCTTTTAAATTTTTTAAATCTACTTCATTTCCTAATATATTACAATCTTTTGCTATTGCTGTTGCTGTTATTATATTATCTCCTGTTACCATTATTACATTTACTTGAGCTTCATGACATTTTAATACTGCTTCTTTTACTCCGTCTCTTAAAGAATCTCTTATTCCAAATACTCCTATAAATGTCAATGATGATTGATCTATATATTTATTATTTTTATCTAAATTTTCACAATTATTATATTCTTCCTCAGATATATCTTTATAACATATGTATAATGAACGTAGTTCATTACTATTAAATTCATTTATTTTTTCTTTTATTTGATTTTCTATTTCTTCTGTTATTTTTTCTTCTTTTCCTTCTCTTGTTAAATATTTATCACAATATGATAATGCATTTTCAGCTCCTCCTTTTGTAAATAAACGATATCCTGTTGGGAAAGATTCATTTTTGACAAAAGTAGTCATTCTTTTTCTTTGAGAATCAAAAGGAAATTGTTTGTATAATTCGGGAGATGAAAGATATTTTTCTTTTTCTTCTGAAATTGGTGATTTCATTCTATATAAAAATTCAATAAATGCCATATCAGTTTTATTTTTAGCTTCACAAATTTCATTATCTCCATTAATATTAGCTTCATCTAATTTAGTAATAGTACATTCAACATTTAATGAAATAGCAGTTCTTAAAATATTAAAGTAATTTTCATTAAAAATATCATAAGGATTTTCTCTAATTTTAACAATATCATTATTATTTTTAACTTCTTCTAATTTTCCAACATTATCAATTTCTAAATTTTGTTTTAATTGAATAATATAATCACCTAATAAAACTTTATAAACATTCATTTCATTTTTAGTTAAAGTTCCAGTTTTATCAGTACAAATATAATTAGCTCCTCCCATAGTTTCACAAGCATGCATTTTTCTAACTAAATTATTTTGATCCATTAATTTTTTAATAGAAAAAGCTAAACTTAAAGTAACAGCTAAAGGTAATCCTTCAGGAATAGCAACAGCAATAATAGCAACACAAAGAATAACAATATCTAATAAATCTTTAGCAATTAAAGTTTTAGGATCAGTTAAAGTTTTTTTATCAATACCTTTTTCAATAGAAAGTTTATAATTTTTACTATCTTCAATATATTTTATAATAAATCTAATTCCAAGAGCAACTAAAGTAACAAGTGCAGCTCCCATTCCAAAATAAGAAATACTTTCAGCAATATCATCTAATTTATTTTCAAGTGGAGTTTTATTATCTTCTTGAGCATTATCAACTGTTCTTCTTATTATTCCTTTTTGACTATGATCTCCTACTGCAATTACTATTGCTTTTCCAGAACCTTCAACACAATTTGTTCCAGATAACATTAACATTGAATGTGGTTTTTTACCATTTAATTTTTCTTCAATACATTTCTCATATATTTCTTTTTTTACTGTATCACTTTCTCCTGTTAATGAACTTTCATCCATTTTTATTCCATTTCCTTCTATTAATATCATATCTGCTGGTAAAATATCACCATAATTTATATATATTATATCTCCAACTAATAAATCATCTGATATTAAATCATTTGTATTTCCATCTCTTATTACTTTATATTTAGTTTCGGAATTTTGAATATCATTTAATTCATGAAATTTTAATTCTTTTTTATAATCTGTTATACTTCCTACAAGAACTACTATTATTACTGCTATTATTATTGATACTCCGTCTATCCAATCTGTCTTTGGATTATCTGATAATGTTGTTCCTAATATAATTTGAACTAATGAAGCTATTATTAATATTCTTATCATTAAATCTTCAAGAGCATTTAATACAAAAGTACAAAATGGAGGAACTGGTTCTATGAAAATTTTATTTGAACCAAAACAATCTTCTCTATGTTCTATTGATGTTATTCCTGTTTGATTTGATGTTTGTAATTTTTCCATTAATACATTTATTCCTCCTAAATTTTCTATATAGGATAAATCCTCACAGGATGATCCTCTTTCTTTGTATAATGTCATTAAATTTTCTAATTCTGATGCTGTTATTCCAAAGTGATTTAAAGTTGAACTTGTTTCTTCTGAATAAGAATTATTTTCAACTTCTTCTTCTTTTTTTTTTTGAGACATTTAGTTTTTTAATATATTTTATTGAGATGATTTTTTATTTTTGGGATTTAAGTATTAATTTTTTTTCCAGGAAAAAAAAAACGATAAGTTTTTTTTATTTTTTTTTATATTTTTTATATAATGTTAAAATAAAAATAATTTTTAAGTTTTTTCTGTTTTTTTGTATTTAACTAAGATGTAATTGAGATTTTTTATTGTTTTTACAGTTTTTTTTCTGTTATTTTTTATTTTACTTTTTATGTAGATAATAATTTTATTTTTTTATATGTTTTTTAATAAACATTCATTCAGTTATTTTATTAATTACAAAATAATATTAAATTAATAATTTATTTTTATAAAAATAATTTAATAAATAATTTTATATTTTTTATGTATTCCTCTAAATTCTCAAAAAATAAAATAAGTTAAAAATGGTTTAAATAAATAAAATCTAAGAATATAATCAAATTGTTTAATTTTATAAATATAAATAAAGTTGAAATGTTATAATATTTGATTATAATTATAAAAAATTCCATAAAAAAAATCATATAAATAAAAAATACATCTTAATTATTCTTTTCATTATTTAAATTAGTAGAAATTTTAATAAATATTTCATCTTTCATTTTTTTAATTTCTTTTCTAACATCATTATAAGGATTACTAGCAATTTTTTTTAAAATTGGAATTAAATCAATTAAAGCATTATCATATTTATCATTTCCAAGGAAACTTTTAATATAAATTCCATTTTCTTTTTGAAAAGAATAACTTTGAGGTCTATTATCTAAAATTATAACTTTTGATAAATCTCTCCCTAATTTAGTTAAATCTTTTATAAATGTATCATTTATTAATAATGTATGTTGTCTATATAATCTTTTTTCAAAAAATATTTTATTTTTATCTATTGAATCTATTATTGGATCTGCATATTCTTGTTTTGCAGAAGTAAATAATATAATTTCATATATTTTACTTATTTCTGTTAAAAATTTATTTAATCCTGGTCGAGGTATAAAAATTCTTTTATCTTTTTTATAACTTATTATAGTTTCATCTAAATCCAAAACTAAAGTAAATATTTTCTTTTTGTCTTTATTATTTTGTAAATATGGAGCTTTATTTTTAATAGAATTTTTTAAATTTTGTATTTTACTTTTTTGATTATTTTCTTTATTAATATTTATATCTTTACTTATATTATTTTCATCCATGACAATTTTCTTTTTGAAATATTCATTTAATGTACTTATATATATTCTAGTACTTCTACTTAAATAAAACATTAATTCATTTCCATTAACAACAGTATTATTATTATTATATAGTTTTAAAATTGTTTTTAATAAAATAGAAATATTATTATTTCCAATTCTTAATGAATTTAAATGCTCATTTTTATTAATTTTATATTCTTTTTTATTATCTAAAATATTTTGGAGTTTTTCTACCCAAGATCTTTTTTGTGCCATAACAGGTAAAATTGAAATGATATAATCACAAACAATTAAAAAATTTTGATAGACACAATTAATTAATTTATTTAAAAGATTTAATGTTGAATGTGAGATTTTTTCATCTTTTAAAACTTGATAAAGAACAATAATTGATAAAAATTCTAATACTGAATATTCATGAGAAATTATTTTTTCATTATATTGTCCCTCAGGGAAAAAATCTTCAAATACATTATAAAAAGAAGAATAAATATAAAAATTATACCATTCAATACAAAGAGTTTTTAATTGAGAAATATTTTTAAAATTATCTATAATTTTAGATAATTTTTCTTCTAAAACAATTAAATCTTCTATTTTTAATATAGTAATTGGACTATTATCCTGTTTTGTTTCTTCTTTTATAAAAGAATTATTATTATTCCTTGAAATAAAACTACTATTTGATTTTTTTAAGTGAGTCCTTTTAACTGGTTGATTATTATATTCCTCATTATTATTAGTATTATTATTATTATTATTATTAAAAAAAGTTTTATTTACACTTTTATTTTGATGAGAATCATATAAATTATTTTCAGATTGAGTTAAAACAATTCTTTTTGTTATAATATTTTTCTTTTTACCATGACTTAAACTCAATGTATTAATTGAACGAAAATTATCATTTCCAATTGTATTTAAATTTTCAGGATTATTATTATTCATATCTGAAATGAAAGAATTTTGAACTGTTTCAAATAATTTTTTTGATTCGTTAAATTTTGTATTTATATATAAAGTATTTATCCCATTTTTATTATTAATAGAATTTTTATCATTATTAATTGTATGTAAATTGTTTGTATTTACTTTTATTAAATTACTTTCTGTATTTCTTTTACTAAGAATATTATGATTTATTAAATTTTTATTATTTATTTCCAAAGTATTTTGAATATAATGATTTTCTATATTATTATTTTCTCCTCCATTTTCTAATTTTTTAATTGCATTTATATTTTTATTATTATTGATTGATATAATTCTTTGAATAATATGATTTTCATTCATATTATTATTTTCAGAATTCATTCTATTATGAATAATTTCCTGTTTTTTTTCAAATGGTTTTAAAAAATTTGACATAATTTTCTTTGTTCTTTCTTTAGTTGGTGTTAAATCATGATAAATTAAATCTGATTTTGTTTTAAGATGAACTTTAATTGGTTTCTTATTATTTTCTATAGTCCTTTCAAATAAATTACTTTTTGATATTGTTTTTGAGACTACTTCTAATATACCACTTTTATTTTTATAAAGAGATGAAGCCATTTTTACTTATTTTATAATCAGAATAAATGAAAGAAAATAATTGGAAAAAAAATATTGATTTTTGCAAATTTTAAATTATAATATTTTTTATTAATTAAAAAATAAAAAATAATTTTTTATTAAATCCTTATTCAACGGTTATTTAGGAAAAATCAAACATAAAATTTATAAAAATATTTATCTATACTAAAAGTTTTTTTATTATATATTTATACTATAAAATTAAAAAAGTAACTAAAAATGGGAAAAAAACTATTTAAATTATATCTTTAATACATTGAATATAATTTATTTCATAAAATAATTATAAATAATTATTTGGGTTCATAATTTTCTTTAAAATAGAAAAAATGTGTAATCACAATTTCCTTTCAACAAAAAATCCAAAAATTTTTTATTGTAAAATTTGCAGTAATTTATCATATAATAAAATCCCATTATTATCTATCCCTTCAAATACAATTCAAAATTTATCTTTAAATCCTTTATCTTTAAAGTTTCACCCTTATAAATTTAAAGTTGATTTAACAAATATTTCTCAATTCAATTATTTAAAATATAGATTTAATGCCATTAATTTTTTAAAAATTGAAACTAATTTTTTTTCATTTTCAAAAATAATTTTTTATAAAGCATTAAGTTATCTTGACTATATTTATCTTAATAATAATATTTCGATTGAATTAATGGAAAAAAATTCCCTTCTTTGTCTTTGTCTTGCATTAAAATTTAATGAATGTTGTTCAAAAAATAATTTATTTTATTTAAAAAGTTTTAAATCAAATGTTTTAAATATTCAATTTTATAAACAATTCGAATATTTATGTTTGAAATGTTTAAATTATGATTTAGGGAAATATACAGTTTTAGATTATATTAATTTATTTTTTTCACTTGGTATTATTTATCCAAATAAAGATAATTTAAATATAGATATTAATAAAATGTACTTAAATTGTCTAAATATTTTAGATAGTATTATTCAAGATAGTCGAATATTAAATTTTTCAAGTTATGTTTTGGCTTTAGGAATTATTAAAATAATATTAGATAATTTTAATTGTTTTAATTCTGAAATTTTTATAAATGTTTATGGTATTAATTTTAATAAAGAAAAATATATTTCATGTTTAAATTTCCTTAATCTGGTATTAAAAAACAATAACTTGAAAAATATAAATTGTCCAAACATAATTTTGTTTAATAACGAAATTAAAAAATATATCACAACAAGAAATTCAAAAGATTCAACTGTTGAAAACTCAGAAAATAATGATATATTGAGTAATATATTAGAATAAAAAACAAAATAACAAATTAATTTGTAAAAAAGTATGTTTAAAGGTTTTTTGTTATATGGCTTATTTTAAAAGGTATGTATAAGGTTTTTTATTAGTATAATTCATTATATCTTTTAAATATTAACTTAAATAAATAAGAAAAAAATATGTAAATTTGGATTATTTGTGATTTAAAGAATTAAAAGTATTAAAAAACCTTAAATCTTCATCTTATAATATAAATCATAAAATTAAAAAATCAAATTAATATTTTAAATAAATAAATAATTAAAGGAAATTAAAAAAATTTTTAAAAACTCAATTAAAATGAATATAAAATATTATTAATTATGGGAACACAAAGTAGCAACAGTAATAATCAGAAAAATAAAAATGATGGTCCTGCATCACTTCAATTAGATGGAATAAGTAGTTATAAAGGAATAAAATCAGAAGTATCTTCATCAAATCAAAATGAAACTACAATAAAATCTTCATCATCAGTATCATATAATTCAGAAAAAAAATTAGAGATAGATTCTAAAAATGAAAATAATAAAAATGATGAAAGAATTCCATTTAAATTTGAATGGAAAGAAGGAGGAAATAAAGTTCAAATAGCAGGAAATTTTTTATCAAATTGGACAATGCTTATTGAAATGGTAAAAAATCCTCAAACTAATTATTTTGAATTTAATATTAATTTAAAAAAAACAAAACATGAATTTAAATTTATTGTTGATGGAATATGGAAATGTTCAAAATTTTATCCTACTACAAAAGATGATGCTGGAAATGAAAATAATGTTATAAATTTAACTAATTTTATTTCTAAAGAAAATAAAACTGAGAATAATAAAATACAAATTGTTGATAAAAAAAATGAATATAATTGTCATTTACCAAAAAAAAATGAAATGAATATTGATGCTCCTTCAATACCTTTTCATTATGCTTCTCCATATAATATTGATTTTTATACTAGACAAGGAATAATAGGAAAAAAAGGGTTTTTAAATTATTATGAAAAAAATTTATTAAGTGAAAATATTTCATATAAAAATATTATGATTTTTCCACATGTTAATTTAAATCATACTTGTTTAAGTTGTGAAAAAATTGAAGATAATTATATTAGAACTGGAATTTCTTATAGGTATAAACATAAGTATTTAACAATTATTTATTATAAACCAAGGAAAACTTAGAAAATATTATTTTTTAAGTTTTTTTAATATTAAAAATGAGGAAGGATATTGTTATGTTACTTTAGTAAGTTGTATAAAATTTTTTCATTTATAATATTTGATTAAAATTTTCAAATTCTTTTTTTTATATTTAACATAATAATAAACTATGATACATTATTATGAATTAAATTAAAAGAAGATTTATTTTTTAAAAATAATTATTTTTATTTCATAAGTTTTAGTTAAAAGGTTAAAATTTTAAAAAAAAGAGAAATTAAATAAATAAATCATACTTATATGATTTATAATGGTTGAGTATTTTTATAATTAATCCTATTTTTATTTATATTTAAATCAATCTTCTTATAATCATATTTGATTTGAGCATTTAAATGTGTTTTTCAATAAATTTATTTAGAAAAAGAAAAAATTTTTAATCAACATTCAATAATTTGAACTATTTAATAATTATGATTTAAAATATTATATATATTGATTTTTATTATCAAAAGAAAAAATAAAGAAAATATGAACAAAATGAAACATTTTTTATTTAAAAAAATTATATTATATTAGGTTAACAAAAACAATTACTTTCGTGATTATAATTAGTTTATTTAAAAAAAATGATTTAAATTCAAATCATATATTTATATTTAATTCTGTATTTATTTATAATTTAATTTCATTTACCATTTATATATCAATTAAAAAACCAAATTATCATCTAATTTTGAGTTTTTCCAATGAACATATAAAAATGTTTAATTATTTACAAAAAATAGGAAAATATAAAAATAACATTTCAAAAAGAAAAAATGATTTAAATTAAAATACAATTTTTTCCAAATCTTTTTGTTCAAAAATATCTCCTTTTTGTAATTTTAAAACAAATTTTGACAGAAATTTATAATCTTTTTCTAAAAATTTTTTATATTTCATTTGCCAAGGTTTTAAATTTTCTTGTAATTCCCATGATTTAATATGATTAATTTTTCTACCATCTTTCCAGATACAAATTTTTAAATTAATATCATCTGTTTTAATACCAACACCTTAAGTTTTTCCAAATTCCCAAAATCCAATATAAGCATCTAATTTTTTAAAATTCCAAACAAAAATACCAAAACCATCTTTTAATCCATTTTTATATTCTCCACAATAATATTTTAAATCATTCCATAAATACTCTCCAAAACCATTAAATTCATTATCTTTAAATTCTCCATAATAAATACAATCATTATTATATTTTATAATACCATAACCATTTAATTTATCTTCATAAAATTCTCCGAAAGCAAAAGTAGCATCTTTCCAATTATATATTCCAATACCATTTTTCATTGAATATAAAAAACTTCCTTTATATAAATTTCCAGATATAAAATTAAATTGTATTCCTAATCCATTTATATCATTTCTAAACCAACCATCACCTTCTGTTTTTAAACCATCTTTAATATAATAACCATAACCTTTTACTATATTATCATAATATTCTCCACAAAATATTGATTCTTTATAAGTTGAATCTGTAAAAATTGCATAGCCATTTATTTTTGAATTTATAAAATTTCCTTTTAATTTACTTCCATCATCCCAATTTATTATTCCAAAACCATTTTTTTTTCCATCTTTATTTGTTTTACCATAATATTTAAAATCTTTCTTTTTTACTTGAAAAAAACCTTTTGGTGTATTTGATAAACTTTCATTTTGAAAATAAAATATTCCGGAATTTTTAATTGAATCTAAAGCATTTTTTTTTGCTTCTTTTGAATTATTTAATGTTCTTGTTTTTCTTGAAAAATCGGTTATTTCATTATTTACTATTAATTCATCATTTGATGAAAATTCATTTGTTGAATTATTAATAAATATATTTGTCATTGTTTTTGTTTTGCAAACTGAATATTTTGTTGTATGTACAAATTTCTTTTCATTTTCATCAATTAATCTTAATGATTCTAATAAATTTGATTTAAAATGTTTTTGTATTTTAATAATATTTTCATTTATTAAATCTTCATTTATTACAAATTCTCCTCCTATATATGTTGTATTATTATTTTTTATAGAATTAAGAAAATCATTTTCAAAATGATTTTCATTATTATAAACAAATTTACTTAATTTTTTTTTTGGAATATAAGTTATAGGTGAATTTGTTGTAATTATATTTGTATTTTTTGAATTTATATTTATATTTGTTGAAGTTATTGTAAATAAATTATGTGAATTTTTGTTTAAATTTTGTAATTTATTTTTGGAATTTATATTTGTCAATAACATATTTTTTGATGTAGATATTTTATTATTATTTATATTTATACAACAAATTTTGTGATATTGAAAATCTATTCCATTTCCCATTATTTTCTTTATTTAGATTTTTTTTAATTTTAAAAAAGATATAATTTAAATATCTTTTTTATAAGTTTAAAGAAAATAATTCATTGAATTAATCTTTTTAAAATATAAATTATTTATAATTCCTTCTAAATTTTATATTTTTTTTATAAAATTTAAATTGAATTCTTCTTATATATAAATGGGTAAAAATAAAAAATCTTTAGAATCAAAAAATAAATTCAAAAATTCAAAAAAAATAAAAACATCTTTATCCAAAAAAATAATTTCAAAAAAAAAGAACAAAATAAATTCAAAAATTAAAAAAAATAAAAAAAAAGGAAAAAAAGTAAAAGAACAAAAAAAAAAAAATATATTTGAAATTGAAGATGATTATGAATTTGGAGAAGAATTTGACTATAGTTATCCACGATTTTTTATAAATGATGAAAAAATCAATCGATTACATAATTTACTTTATAATAATTTTGAAACTTATATAATACCAAAAACTAAAAAAGAACATAAGGATAATTTATATGATTTAATTAATAGAAGTGATTTAATTTTGGAATTTATTGATATAAGAAATGTTAAAGGGACTAGATGTGAAACAATAGAAAAAGAAATAAAGGATAAAAAAAAAAATTTTAGTTTTAGTATTAGCAAAAGTTGATTTAGTTTCTAAAGAATTTTTAGATAAAATTTATAATAATTTAAAAAAAAAAAATTTAGTTTTGTGTTTCTCTTCTTTTAAAAGAGAACAAATAAATTCAATGTTTGAAAAATTGAAAAAAATTGTAAATGAAAATTACAAAAAAAATAAAAAAATAAAAATTGGAGTTATTGGATATCCAAATATGGGAAAAAGTTTATTTATTCAATCAATTCAATTATTAAATAATGCAAATTCAGAAGATAAAATTATATATTTTAATAATAATAAAAAATTTGGTATTGATAGTATTCCAGGGACAATTTTTGAAAAAGATGATGAAAAAACTTTATTTATTTCAAAAGAATTTAAAGAAATTTCTAAAATTCCAAAACCTGAAAAATTAATTGAAAAATTATTAGAATATGTTGATAAAAAAAAAATAAAAGAAATTTATAAATTAAAAGAATTTGAAAATAATTTTAATGGGTTAATTAAGGAATTTTGTAGAAAATTTAATTATGAAAATAAAAAACTTAAATTACCTGCACAACATATTATTAATGATATTATTGAAGGTAAAATTATTTATGAAATAAATTAAAATAATTTTTTCATATTTTATGTTTAATTTAAAAAATACATTAACACAAAAAATTATGCTTAACTGTAAAGTCCAATATATTATTAAATTACTCATAAAAATTAACAATATTCCTCTAAAAAATTAATTAAATTTAAAAAATTATTAATAATTAAATTAAAATTTTTCTAAAAATAATATAATCACCATGAAGACAATATAATATTTTATTATTCTTTTCATATTCATCATAAAAATCTCCTTTATTATTTAAATCATTAAAACAATCATGACAAATTGATAAAGGAGAATAACCATTTTTAACATTAAATTGAGTCATAGATAAATAAAATGTAGTTCCTAATTTTTGAGAACAAATAGAACAAAAATCAGGGATATTTTTATTTAAAGCTTCAATTGTTGAAATATTTGAATTATAAAAATCAGTTATAATTTCATTATTATAATATTTTGCTTTAAAATATATTAAATGTGATATTCTATCTTCTAATAATTCTTCACAATTTATGCAATAAATTATATTGTTTATTTGCTCAAAATAATATGGTTCATTTTCTATTTTTTTTCCACATTTTTCACAATTTTCTGGAATTATTAATTTTTCACATTTTAAAGGAATTATTAATATTAATGCATTATATTTTTGTCTTAAAGTTTTAAATAATTGTTTAATTTCTTTTGATTTAATTATCATTTTATGTTTTTCTTTTATTATTATTTTAATTTTGAAATTTTCAATTTTAATTCCAATTTTATCTTTACTGCTTCTATTATTAAACTTTTTATCATATGATATTTGGATTAATGGTCTGTATTTTAAAGGATATTTTTTTTTTATTTTTGCAAATTCATTTTGAATTAAATTTTCTAATTTTACAATTATTTCATTTATTTCCTCTTTTTGAATTTCTTCACATAAATAATTGTTAATATCAATTTCATTTTCAATTTCGTTAAAATTATTAAAGAAAAGTTCTAAATTAATATTATTTAAATTCCCTACATAAGATACATTTCCATTTTTATTTATTAAAATGAAATAAAATGGATTTTCAGAATTAAAGTTTGAACCATTAAAATAAAATGGAAAAATTAAATTTGTAGAATCAGAAATATAAACTTTTAAATTATTATCAGAAATAAAATATAAATCTTCAATTATTGATTGATATTCACTTTGTTCTCCTATAAAAACAACAGTAATATTAGTATCTTCATCTAAAAATTTTTTTAATTTATTAAATCTACTTTCCATTTCAATTTTTTCTAAAAAATTATCAGTATAACTAATAACTATAATTAAATTAGGTTCATGAGGATTAATAATTTGTACTGACTTTTTATCAAAATTATTCTTTGGTTCAATTAAATCATATTTATTAGGAACATTCTTATTTATAAAAGGAATACAACATAAATAATCAATATTACCAAAATCAGGATATTTATATAAGCTTGTCATTGCATTAGTTATTGAAAATTGAAATTGTTGTTGAAATAAATTTGGATTTAAAATAATTTCCATTTTAAAATGATCTTCCTTTTTTGTAGTTAATTTTTCATATTGATATTTTTCATTAATAATTGAATTTATATTATAAATATATGTATAAATACAATTATAATCATTTATTTCTCCTCTTATTTGATTTGAATAAATATTTAATTCTGTTTTTATTATATTATTTAATTTGTCTTCTTTTTCTTCTAAAGTTTCATATTCTTCAGTTCCATTTTCAAGATTAGAGTTAGTATTTTCTTCATTTGATTTTTTAATCAAAGATGAAAAATCAATATCAACATTATCTATTATTTTTTTTTCTAAATCTAAATTATTTTCTATATATCCTGTGATACCTTCATAAAATTTTTGAGATTTTATAAAATATTCTTCATTATTATCATAATCATAAATTGAAGCTTTTCTAAAATTAATTTTTGTTTTGAAAGATTTTGATTTTTGCTTTTCAACTAAATTTATTAATGTATTTAATTCATATATAAAATCTTGTTTTTCAATAGATTCATTTATATTACTAATCATCCCCTTTTGAAACTCTCTTATATTTATATTATATCGTAAAATATTATTTTTATCAATTAAATAAATTTTGGGTAATACTTTTTTTTCCTCTGAAATATATAAGAATGATTTTTTTATTATAGCTGACTGAGAATCTAAAATAAAAAAAATTTCTTGAGTTTCTAATAGAATTTCCTTATTTTCAAATATTTTCATTATATTTGTTATTTCATTTGTTTGTTTTATATTATTTCCATAAATTGGGAAAAAATAAAATAATTCTTCATTTTCTTCATAATAAGTAGAAATTCTTTTTAAAGCATTTAAAGAGTTTAAATCTTGTAAATCAAAAAATAAAATAACTTTACTTTTATCATTTTTTGAAAAATCAATTAATGTTTCTTCTATTTTTGAATTTAATAAATTTTTTAATAAAGGTAATTTTAAATTTTGAGGAATTTTTTCATATTCTTTAAAATATGAGTTAAAATCAATATTTGAATATTTTTTATATTTTTCTTTAGAAATTATATTATTAATATTTATCTTTAATTTTTTTAAAGGTTCAACATTCCAATTATTATTTATTTCTTTATTTAATAAATTAATTTTAATATTTTCTATATAAATTGGATTTTCTTTTTCTTTCTTTTCAATATCAAAATTTTTTACAACTAAAATATTAAATTTATTTTTTAATTCATCATTATCTTTAATTAAATTTATTATATCTAAAAATAAATCTTCCTTTATATTATCCCATTCTTCATCTTTTTCTAATAAATCAATTAATTTTTCCTTTTCTAAAATTTGAGTCAATTTTTTTTTTGGTATTTGATTCTTTTTTACAAAATCACTTAATAAAATTTGTTTAGTAGATTTTCTTCCTGTTTTAGGAAAATAATTATTATTTTCTAAAGAAAATAATCTTCCAGAATTTTTAGAACCATTGTCATCAGAAAGACTATTTGAATCTTTATTTGAATTTTGTAAATTTAATAAAGGTGTTTTTTTTGGTGTATAAACTGATCCTTTATTTGTAACATTTGAAACAGTTCTTTTAAATTTTTTATTTTTAGATTTATTATTAAATTTTAAATTTTGAAAATCATTTTCTTCTTCATTTATATTTTCTTTTTCAGAAAATTTTTCACTTTCATAAGTTATTAATTTACTATTACTTGTTTTTAAATTTGATTTTTTAATTATTGAATTATTATCAGATATTTTTTCTAAATTATTATTATTATTATTATTATTTATACTATTTTTATTGGATGATTTTAAATTTAAACTTCTTTTTTTATTATTTGAAAAACCTTCATTTAAAGTATTTGTAAGTGTATTATTATTTATTTGTCTAAATTCTATTCTTTTATTTCCTTTTAAATCAATATACTCATAATTTTCAATTGTTGGTTTTTCATCTCTTCTTGAAAGTTTTCTTATATTTTTTCTAGAACCATTCTCATTTATTTTATATAATTCACCATCTTCATTTTCATTAAAATAAATTGGTTTTGTTTTTATTGTAACTGATTTTCTTTCATTTCTATTTAATTTATATTTATTTTTTTTATCATTTTCTTCATCTGAATCAAAATCTTTTTTATATTTTTTTTTTATTTTTTCAGTTTTGTATCTTTTTAATTTTCTTTTTTTTTTCAAATTATCAGATTTATTTGATCTCATTGATTTTGATCTTGATCTTTTTCTTTCTCTTTGGGAAAATTCATCTCTTATTAAAGATAATTTACTTTTATGAAGTGGACTTGATTCTTTTAAAATTAATTCTTTTGATCTTTGAGTAGATAATATATTTTCTTGATTTTCAGTTTCTTTTTTATCTAAAATTGAAGAACGTAAACTTTCTATTTTATTTTTTCTTCTTTGAAAGACTTCATTTTGATTTTTATTTTCATTTTTTTTATTACTTTTATTTTGCTCATTATTTATATTTTTTATATTTTTATTTTGGATTGTATTATTTTTTTTTGTTTGAGAATTATTTTGATTTACATTAATTCCACCATTTGAACATCCCATTTTTTATTTTTTTTAATAATCAATATAATAATTTAATTAATATTCAAATATATTTCAGTTATTTCAAGTTTAAATATTTAAAAAAAAAATTTTCTTATTTTTAAATTATTTAACAAGCAGAATTAAATGAATATGGTCTTACAAATTTTCCTATTTTATTTTTCAATTCATTATTTTCTCTTTCTAATAAACAATTTTGATTTTCAATAAAATTTAAATTTCTTAATTTATTTGAAAATTCATAATTCATACTTTCATTTTGGACTTTTAAATTTCCGTTATCTCTTTGTAATTTCATATTATTTTCTGTTAATAAACTATTAGAATTTTTAAGAGAATTAATATTATTATTTAAGAAAATAATTTCTTTTCCTTTTTTACTAATTTCTTCCTTTTGTCTTTCAAGACTTTTTTTATTTAAATCATTTTCATTTTGAACATTAATTAAACATTGTTCTGTTTTTTTATATTTTTCAAATATTTGATTATTTTGATCTTGCATATATTGTATTTCTTTGTGTAAACAATTATTTTCATTTGTTAATTCATTTAAAGAATTACAAAATTTTTTTTCATTTTCTTCTATTTGTTCTTTTAAACATAAATTTTCTCTTCTTGCTCTTATAATTTCATTATTTAAATTTTCTGTATTTAATTTATTTTGAATTGTTATATTATTTATTTCATTTTCTCTTTCTGCTAATATTTGATTAATTTTATTATCATATTCTCTTTTCATTTCTTCATATAAATTATTTAAATTTTTTTGAGTATTTTCAGAATCAATTTTTAATTTTGAAATTTGTTCTTTTAATTCATTTATTTCAGTTGTTAAATTTTCTTGTATTGAATTTTTTTCTTCTTCACTTTCTTTTAAATTTTTCAATAATTCATTATTTGATTTTTTTAAACCTTCATTTACATTTTTTAAATTCTCAATTTCTAAATTTTTTTCATCTGAAATTTTTTTAATTTTTATTTCATTTTCATCTTCAATTAATTTTAGTTTTTTATTAGATTCTCTATTACTATCATCAACAGTTTCTTGCATTTTATTAATATGTTCTCCAAAAGATTTTTTTAATCTATCTAAAGTATTTTCAAGAGAAGAAATTTTAAATAATAATTCATTTTTTTCTTTTGAATGAATATTATTTAATTCAGTTACATAATCTTTTGTAAAAGTTTGTTTAAAATCATGAGAGCGAATTCTATTTGGTTGTTCAATATAATTTAAATTACTTGAAGGTAAATAAAATAATTGATTATTATTATTATTTAAGTTATTATTATTTAAAATATTATTATTTAAATTACTATTTGGAGAAAGAGGAATTTGATTGATTTTAAAAGATTGATCTTTTAAATTATTTAAATTTAAATTAGAATTACTAAAATAATTTGTAGAATTATCATAATTATTATTATTTAAATTATTATTATTAATACCACTGTTATTTAAATTATTATTGGGAAGATTACTATTATTTATTTTTTCAACTGGATTATTTACATTAAAAGTATCTAAAGGACTTCTAATATGATTTATTTTTGAAGGAAGAGCATGAACAGCAGTATCACAAGAAGTACAAAAATTTTGAAAAGGAGAGCATTGAGGACAAGTTAATATAGCTTGATTTCTTTTACATCTTTCACATAATTTATATGATGATATTTCGTTATTTGAAATGTTATCTGAATTCATTTTTTTATTTTTTATTTATTTATTATATTAAAAACATATAAATTTTACATTATTGATAAATATATTTTTTTATAATAAATAGACTATATAACAATATACCATTATTTATATAAATTTTTTTATTTAATCAAATGTTAAACCTGTTATTAATTGAACATGTTCTTCTAGAGATATATTTTTCATTATGTTTTCATATTTTTCTTTTAATATATGATTATTATTATATAAAATATTATTATTTTTTATAATAATCTTTGCATTTTTAATTAATTCAAGAATAGAAATAGTATCAGCTTGACATTGAGGGTTAAATTTTTTATGATGAGATAATAATAATTTTTTTGTTATGAAAGAACCTTCACAACCATAATGTTCGCAATTAAACATTTTACTATTTTTTTTTGAATTAAGATTAAATTTATTTTTTTTTTTTTTTCCTTTTTTAGTTTTAAATAAAATTTTTTTTTCTTCATTCTTTATATCTTTTTCTTTTTTAATAATATTACTATCCAAATAATTCTTTTCATTGTTATTTGTAGTAATATTATTATTATCTAAACTCAATTGAATATTATTATTATAATTTGAACTTAGAAATAAATCTGTAGTTCTTTTTTGATTAATAAAATCATTTGTATCATGTTTAATTGGTTGTAAAAAATTTAAATAAAAACTCTCATTAGTTTTATGAGTATCATTTATATTTAAATTTTGAAAAGACATAACTGAATTATTTCTACTGTTATTTCCATTTTCAAAAGTATAAATTTCAGGATAATAGGTAAAATTAGTATATTTATTATCTGAAATATTTAAAGATGTATTATAATTATTTGAATTTTTAAAGTTATTTTCAAAATCATATCTTTCGGAAATAGGAGAAAAAATTGAATTTGTTTTCATTTTTTTTGATATTTCAGTTTCTGAATCATTTGAACTTTTATTTAAATAAGAATAAAAAGATTCTGTTGATTTTCTATTTAAATTTGATAATATTTGCAAATCTAAAATTAAACAATTTTGTTTAATATCTTTATAAGATAAAGTTTTCTCTTTTTCTTCATTTTTTTGATTGAACATAAAAAATTGATTATTTTATATTTATTATTTATATATGGTAAAAATTATTTTATATTAAGTATTTCTATAGTAAACAATTTTTTTATAAATAATTATATAATAAATATTTCAAAATAAAATTTATTTTTTTAGAAAAAATAATAAAATAATGTCTCAAACGGAAAATAAGGATGAAAAAATGAAAACTACAATTAATGATGAAAGCAAAAATAAGTCTTTAATTTCCAAAAAGAAATTAATAAATATATTTGATTTTGAAAATAATCCGTCATTCGAAAATAAAATAAATTCTCCTCGAAGTTTAGAATCATTGGCAAATTTAGGTTATATTTTTGAACAATTAATATATAATGATTTTATTCAATTTAAACAAAAACATTCAGAAATAATGCCTTTAAATCCGGAAATACAGCAAAAAAGATATAATTTTTATGAAAATCAACGTCAGAAAAGAATAGAGAAAGTAAAAGAAACATATAAAAATATATGTAAGCAAGAAAACAATACAAATAAAAAAAATAATTCTTCAGAAACAACTTTAGTAAATAATTATTTAAATAGTGATATTGAAAGCACTGCTATAAAAGATAATTTAAAAGCATTTGAAAGATTGAAAGCAAAAAGTGAATTAGATTTAATTAATATGGTTCAATTTGAAATTCAAAGAGAAATGATTCAACAAGATGCACAAGAAAAATTAAGAATTCAAAATGAAAAAAGAGAACTTCTTCAACAAGAATTACAAAAAAAAAGAATACAAGAAAATATGCAAAAATTACAAAAAGAAAAAGAAAAAAAAGAAAAAGAAGAAGAAGAATATAAAATTCAACAATTAAAAGATAAAGAAAAATATGAAGAAGAAATAAAAAAATTAAAAGAAGAACAAGAAAAAGAAAAATTAAGATTAATTCAAAATGCAAAAAAACAAAAAGAAGAAGAAGAAAAAAGAATAAAATTTCAAGAAAAAATAAATAAAATGTTAGAAAATAATAGAAAAAAATTATATAGAAGACAACAAGAATTAGAAATGAAAGAACAAGAAAGACAAAAACTTTTAGAAAAAAAAAGAATTATGAAATCAATTGAAAATTATAAAAAATCTCTTGAAAAAAAAGAATTAATAGAAAAAAATAAATTATATTTAAAAAAACAAATAAAACAAATTCAAGAACAATATGAAGAAAAACAAAAAAAAAATGAATTAAAAAAAAAAGAATTTGAAGAATTAAAAATGAAAGAAATATTAAAAGAAAAAGAATTATCTAAAAAAAAAGCACAAGAAATTCAAGAAGTTTTATTAAGAAATCAAGAATTAGAAAAAAAAAGAATAAATGATTATAATGAAAAACAAAAACAAATTCAAATAAAAAAAGAAGAAATTGAGAAAAAGCAAAAATTAGAAAATGAAAAAAAATTAAAAGAAAATTTAGAAAAAGAAGAACATATTAAAAAAACTTTATTAAGAAATGAGAGATTAGAAAAAGAAAAAAAAGAAAAAATATTACAATTAATAAATAAAAGAGAAGAAAATACTTTAAATTGTCAAAGAAAAAGATCTTATGAAAATATTTTAAAAGCAGAAGAAATTCAAGAACATAGATTAATAAGAGAAGAAAGAGTAAAAGAAATTGCAAGAATACAAGAAAATGATAGAAATAAATTATATAAAAGTATTCTTCAAAAAAATGAAAGATTAAATGATTATAAATTAAAAAAATTAAAAATTATTGAACAGAAAAGAAAAATGCAAGATGAAATTAATAGAAAAAAAGAAAAATATAATCAGAAATTTCAACAACTTTTCTCTCATAGAGGTTTAAATAATAAAATTATTAAAATTATCAAAAAAATGTTTCCTGATAACGAAAAAATTAATGAATTAATTCAAAATTATAAATTGGGAAATTTTAAAAAAGGAAGAGCTTTAAGTCAAAATAATTTATTTACTTCTATTAATAATATATCAAAATCAAGAGATTATTCTCAATATCATTTTAACAAAAAAAAAAAAATAAATAATTCGACTAAAGATTTATTAGAAAATACCAAAATGTCTTTGAATATTAATAATATTAATAATAATCAATATTCTTTATATCTTACTTCAATTGATAGTAAAAAAAATATTTTAACTAATGAAAATACGATGAAAGCTAATAATTATAGAATTGATAGTAAAGACAATATTAATAATAAAAGTTTTGAAAATGATAATCAAAAAAAAATTGTTAAAGAATATAATGATAAAAACGATTATAAAAATGAAAATTATAAAAAAAAAAATTTAATTAAATTGAATAAAATAAACGAAGAAGAAATTGAAAAAAAAGTAAATAAATATAGAAATGACTTAAATAAAGATTTAGAAGATTTAATTAAAACAGAAAAACAGAAAGAAGAATTAAGAGGAAAGTCTTTAAATAATATTAAAACAAAAAATGAAAAAAAAAAATTAGAAAAGGCTTATAATTTAGAAAGAGTAGAAGCAAGTGATAAAATAATAAAAAAAAATGAAGAAATAGAAAAAAAAGTTAAAAAATATGAAAATAGTTTAAGGAGTGGAAAAATAAAGATTTAAAATTATAATTTTTTTCAATATTATAAATAAAAACATTAAAATATTTTTTCTAATAATTGTAAATACAAATATGATTGAAATATATAAGTTTAATTAAAAATTTAAATAATAGAAAAAGTTTAATAATTTCCTTTTTTTTTCCTTTTTCTTCTTCGATGCTCATCATTTTCTTCATCATTATTATCATTTTCTTTTTCATCTACATTTTCATTTCCATTTTCATTATTATTATTATTTTTTTCTTCTTCTTCAAATTCTTTTTTATCACCTAATAATTCTTTATCTCCTCCTAAAAGATTATAAAAATCAATTGCTTGATTAACATTAACTGTAAACATTGAAATCATTGTTTCAAATTCTTCATCAAATTTTGGATTTTCAAATAAAGTTTTTTCCCAAAATTCTTCTTTTGCTTGAATAAAATATAATAAATGTTCATCTTCTTTTATTTCATTTTCTCCTCTTTTTCCACTTAAAAATCTTGATATTAATTTTCTTACTGTTGTTGCTAATAATAATTTATCTAATAATTTTTTTTCTCCATTCTCAAAATAATTTTTTATTTTTGCTATTTCATCATTATCTAATTTCTTTTTATATTCTTCATTTACATTTTCAACTATTTCAGGATAACATAATAATTCAATATATTCATAAATAGAAATTAAAACTTTTAATTTAAATTCTTCATGTTCTTCAAAGAACTTTTTACATTCATCATTTATTTTTACAAAATCAGGAATTTTTTGAATTGTTTCATTTATAGAAGTTTCACTTTCATAATTTTCATTTTTTAAATAAAAAATAAGTAATTGTAGAGAAAACATAAATTTATTAAAATCAATATGATTTTTATGAGTAAAATAATATAAAGTTTTTCTTTCTTCTTTTTCAAGTTTTTCTTGTTTATATCTTTTAACAAAATCTTGAATAACAGTTGAATTTCCTCCTCTATAACCTTCAAAACCATATGTTACAAATCTTTGACCATCAACTTTAAATAATTTTTTTCCTGGTAAAATAATTTTACCAATTTCTTCTTCAATTAAATCAAAATCATATTGAATATTTTTATAATTAGTATAATTAATTGTACCATTATTTTCAAAACAATTTCTTTTTGAAAAAGCTACTATAATTTCTTCAAAACTTTGATAAAGTGAAAAATCAGTATTTAAATTTAAAGTAACAACTTCTGATTTTGTTGCATCTTGTGCATAAATTTCTTTTTGTAATTGATCTTTAAAATAATGTAAAACTCCATTTTGACTAATATTTCCTAAAATATTATTTATAAATGAATTTTGCCAACTAATAAATTTATCATATGCTGCTGCTAAATACATTCCATTTAAATATTCTCCATCATCATTTAATACATTTGCTATAATATCATTTTCTTTTATTTCTTTTATTTCCATTGAAGGTCTACATTTATATTTTAATAAATAAAATTCTTTTAATTCTTTATTATTTTGCATTTTTGAAAGAAAATTACATAAATTATTCCATCCTTTTTGAAATTCTTTAAATTGTTTTTTTAAAATATCATTTGTTAAAGCATCAACTATTTTTATTTCTTTTGCTTTATCTCTTGTTATTTTATATGTATATTGTTCTATCATTGAATTTACAAAAGGATTCATTCTTACTATACTATATAATGCTTTTACTTGTCCAGTATCATTTAAATAACTTTTTATAATAGGATATTTTTGATCACTTTGAGGAATTAATTTTAATTGTTCTATTAATTGAGATTTATTTGGATATTTTGGAACTATGAAATAATGGAATAAAGGATATTTTTCTTCATTATATAATAATGGATCTATTGATTCTTGAATTATACATCTTAAAGAATTAAAATCTATTTGATTTAATTTATTATTATTTTCTAAATATATTTTTTTATATTCTTCATATTCATTTAAACTAGAATCTATTATTTCATTTATACTTTTTTCAACATTTTTCCTAATTTCAGTTGTATTAATTATAGGAAACTTTGAAATTTTTTTTGATAATTTAGAATAAATCATATTTAAAAAAATTTGTATTTCATTAACACCTTTAGCTTTTAAAGCAGTTTCTAAATGTTTATAAGTTTTTCCCATAATTTCAAAAACACTTTTACTTTCATGAGGTAAAAATTCTTTAATTTCTTCATTTTTTATATAACCTAATAAAACACCAAAATATAAGCATCCATAGAAAATAAGTGAAAGAAGTCTATAAGAAATTTGATTTAAATCTCTAACTTTTTTATCAATTTTATCGAAAAATCCCATAGTAATATTTTTAGCTCCTTTATATTCTTCTTGACTTTTTTCCTCAACATCTTTTTTAAAATCTTGAATAGTTTTACATCTAAATTTATGTTTAATTTTATCAGGATGTTCTTCAAGCCATTTATTATCATTAACCCATTTAACCATTAAATTCATTTGAGCTTTATCTTTAAAAATTCTAATATGACCTTCTCTATCAATAGGAACATGCCAAGTTCCTCCAATTTTTTTTTTACATAAAATACAAGTTGATTCTACCATTGGGAGACCACATTGTTGTACACTATACCATTGACCACATGAACAAATATATGCTCCTGTATATGCATCGTTTGTTTTTATTAAAAATTCTTCCATTTCATTTGCTGAATTTACCCATATATTTTCATTTGGTTCTCCTCCAGGAATGTAATTATTGTTTATTATTGTTTTTATATCTTTTGATAAAATTGAGGAATATATGTGTTCTCCTTTTGTGTTTAGTGAATCTAATAATATTCTATATATAAATAATATCATCTCTAAATCAGTTATTGTTATATTTCCAAAATATTCTTTTGTTGTTTTTGAATATTTATCACTGTCATATAATAATTTTAAAAATTCTTTTGATTTGTCTGTTATTAATGAATTTTTTATTATTGTTAATGACCATGATGAAAATTTACTAAATATATTTAGATTGTCTTGTAAATAATTTTCTTTACTTAAGTTTGATAGAATTTTGTTTATTGTTATATCTATAAAAATTTGGAAACCTGATTCTTCATTATTAATTAAGTTTGTAAAATCTTGAGCATTAATTCCAAATTCTTTTTCATAAGATTGCATAAATTTTTTAAAATAATTCGAATATGCTTCTATTTTTTCAATTGGTAAAAGAGAATAATCAAAATTTGCAATAATTTTTTCATTTTCAAAATTAAAATCTTTTACAATTTTTGACATTTGAATTTTTTCAAAATTATAGTTTTTAAATTTATCATAATCTTCTAAATTATTTTTTACTAATTTTAAAACAAAATATTTAATTACTTCTCTAAATGCATTTTTTTGCTGTCCTTCAATTACTTTAATAATATGAGAAATATCTCCTGCTTCTTGTCTTTTTTGTTCATTCATTTCAATATTAATTAATTTACTTAAATAAACTCTTATATATGCTATACTCATTAACTTTGCTAAATGAGGAGAATTAAAATCTTTTACTTTTTCTTTTACAAAATTATCAATATATAATAAACTTTTTTCTAAATATTTTAAAGAAATTCCATCTATTGTTTTTTTTATTATTTCTTTTTCATTTCCAGAATAACTATCAAAATAAGATATAACATATGATTCAAATAAATATAATAAAACTTCATCAAGTAATTTATTTTCTTTTTTATTTTCTAATTTTTCATATAATGGATTATTTTCTTGAGGAAAAATTAAATATTCATCAATTCTTTCTTTTTCTTCAATTTCATTATCCGAATTTGGAGCTATTGATTTACTTAATATTATTCCTAATAAATTTCCTGAGTTAATTATTAAAGTATTATCCTCAAAAATATAATCTAATAATTTTTTTCTATATTCATTATTTGATATTTGTTTTATTTTTCCATTAAAAATAAACATAATAATTTTAATAAAAGTTTCTTTATCTTGAACTTTTTGTTTTAAAAATTGATATTGTCTATCTAAATTTTTTATTAATTCATTTATATTTTCATCACTATTGAAATTTTCTTGAGCAAAAATTTTACTTTCAGTATTCATTATATCAACTAATTCTTTAATTTCTTCAACTTTTTTATGTCCTTCTAGAGTAAATAAAGGAATAATTTTTAAAAAGGATTCTAAATTGAAAATTTCTTTTGAAAAAAATCTTAAATTAATTTCTAATTGCATTGCATTTTGCATTATACTTTTGACTATTTTTAAAAAATCAAAATATTTAACTTCTTCTAAATTTATTAAAAAATCTGCATCAGATAAAATTGATTTTAAACAAGATTCATAAACTAAAAATAATGCAAGATTAACTTCTTTTCTAAATTCTGGACTTCTATCTGAAACCTCAAAATTAATTTCTTTATTTTCTATCATATCATTTATCATATTAAATAAATTTTCTTTATAACCTTGAATTGTGTTAAACATATCTAAAATCATATGTATATTCATTGAATTACTTTCCATCCATAACATTGTTTTTGAAAGATCTTTTATTAAATTTTCTTTTTTATTTTCAAATCTTTTTTCAACCAAAATAGTTAAAACTAAATATAATTGAGAATAATCACAATTAAATTTATTACCTAAGAAAAGAGTATAATAATCTAAGTATATTTTATGAATATTTTCTTCTTCGATTTCATTTTTTTTTTCATCAAAATATTTTATAATATTATATTTTTTCAATTCATTTACAACTTTATTTATCAAAATTTCTTGTTTTGTATTATAATCATTTATTATTTTTTCTTTTTCTTCATCATCATTCTCAGTGTTTCTAATATTATCTTCATTTAAAAAAAATTGATTTTTAATATCATTTACATATTGAATAACATTTTCAAAAATAGGTTTTATTCCAGGAATATTCATTCCCATTAAAATTTGAACTTCATTACTATTCATTTCTAAACTTGGTTTTTCTTCTCCTAATTCTAAATTATCAAAATATTTATCAAAACATTCTTTGAAGAAATTATTATTAATATTCTCATCAGTTATTAAAAATGATAAAATATGATCTCTTTCACATTTAATTATTATTTTTGTTAAAGTTATTTTAATTGTATGAATTTGGAAATTTTTTATTCCTGTTATAAAATCTATATCATCTTTTTGTAATGCATTTGAATCTTTAAATAATAATAATGCTATATTATCTGAATTTAATATTTCTCTGAGCATTATTGATTTTATTTTTTCTTGAAATTCATTACTTCTTATTATTTTTGGAGTTATAATTTTTTGATAATTATTATTATCAAAACCAGGTATTTTGTTTTTAAATTGGTATCTTATTGAAGAAAATGAATTAAATGTATTATTGTTTATTTCTTCTTCAAGATTTATTAATTCTTTTATTTCAAAAACTTCTTGATTTGTTTTTTCTAAAATTTGTTTTATTGAAACATTTAATCCGTTTAAATTATCTATAAATATTTGATTATAACCTGATAAATGAGATATTAAAGTTTGATTTTTTATTATTCTTTTTAATCTCAATTCTTCTTCTTTTTTCTTTTTTTCTTCTTCTTTTTCTTTATCTTCTTTTTTTTGGAACATATTATTTTTAAATATCATATTATTATTCTTAATTTCTCTATCAATTCTAAATAAATGTACCATAAAAATAAATATTTTATTTTCTAAATTTTTTCCATTATCTTTTATATAATTTTCAACATAAAATTTTATAGAATTCATTTTTTCAGTATCAATAGGTCGGAATTGTAATATACAAACATTACATTTTTTATTTTCATCAAAATTCATTAAATCTTTATCTAAATCATTTTCACTTTTTAATTTAGAAATGGTGATTTTATAAATAGAATTATTATTAATTTCTAAATTTAACTTATTATTTTTAATTAAAGGTTCATTATTTATATTACAAATTTTAATATTTTCATAAATACTAGAAAAAGTATAAACTACATTCATTTTTAAATTAGTTTTTTCTAAAAAATTAGAAAGATTAGAATGTTCACCTTGTTCATAAATATCAAAAATTTTATTTAAAACTCCAGGATTCATATTATCAAAATTAGAAGCTTTTAAACTTACCATAATATCTTGTGAAAAAGTAGGTACAATTTTCTTTAAAACTTCATCTTGAATTTCATTTATATTTTTTTCTTTATTATTATAAGCAATTCCCAATAATTCTTCTTTATCACAATTAACTAATTGATTCTTTAATTCAAATTTATATTTTGGTGAAACATTATAAGCTAAATTAACTATATTTTGTATCATATTATATATTTCATCTATTCTTTTTCTAATTTCAGCTTTTAATAAAGATTCAAACGATAAAATATGTTTTTCAAATCTATTTAAAAATGGTGCTTCTTCTTTTTCAATTTCACTTTCATCTACTAAAATAATACATTTAAAATCATTATGAACAAATGATAAAGAATTATTTGAATAACCTAATGCAATTCTTGCAAAATTTTTTTCTGAAACAACTGTGAAATTTTGATTAAATAAATCATATAATGAAGGATAAATTGATTCTAAATCTTTTAATAAAAGAACTTTTCCTTGTTCCATTATTGATAATATTTTATTTAATATTTTAACAGAATAATTTTCTCCAATTTGATCAATTTCAAATTGACTTCCTAAATAAAATGTATAATCTTTTTTCATTTCATTTAATATATTTCCTAATAAATAAGGACTAATATTACTTTTACTAATAATTAATAAATATCTTCCTTCTTTATCTTCAATATTTTTTTTAATACATTCCATAACATTATAGTCATTATTTGGTTGAACATTATCATAATATTTTTTAAATATATCTTTAATAACATAAATAGAATTACATTTACCATCTAATTCTCCAATTCCTCCAAAATTTCTTTCTAAAGAAGACACTCCAAAATTAATAATAGCATTTTCATCAGGATTAAAATTATCTTTAATAGAAATACTAGCATATTTAATTAAATTATAAAAATCTCTAGTACCATGAAATTCTTGATAAATATTATTTTGATTTAATTGCACTTTATATATATAATAAGTACTTGCTAAATTTTCAAAAAATTCTTTATAAATATCATTATTTTCTAAATCAAGTTCATAACTTTCTGCAATTGTTAAAGCAGTTTTTTGTAAATCTTCTTCATCAGGATCTGGAATTGCTAAATAAATTCCTCTATTCATTTTACTTGCATCAAGAGTCCAATTAGAAATTCCAATAAATGCTATTTTATCTTCATTTTCATCATATTCTAATTGAGAATGAATTACTTTTAAAGGATTATTTGGTGATAATTCTGCAAGTCCCATTTCATCAAAATATATAATTGATATTATTTTTTCTGCGATAAAATTTTTTTTTTTTTTTTTATTTTCTAAATTTCTAGTTTGTGCATTTCTTACTACATCTCTTGCTTTTTCAAATATTTTTAAAACTCCTTTTGATGTACTTGTTTTAGAACCTTGATATGAATTCATTACTAATTTTGGGAAAAATCTGAAAAAACTATTTTCTGAATTTTCACCTTTCATTGACTTAAATAATAATTGAACACTAAGTGATTTACTACATCCTGGTTTTCCACATATAAATACTGGAACTTGTGTATTTATACATACAAATAATGTAAATAAATTATCTAATAATGCTTTATTTTTTGCAATTCCTGGATTTAATTTTATATGAGATGCAATATATTGTTCTTCTCTTTCTGGAACTTCTTCAAAAGAATGTTTAAATAGTTTTTCCATTATTGCAATATATTCTGCTCTTGTTTTTTTATCTGAAATTCTTATATTATAACATATATATATTGATAAATTTATTACTTCTTCTAATAATTTTTTTCTTGAATATCCTATAAATGATGATGCTAAATCATTATCTTTAATATCTTTACTTTTTTTGCCCAAATAATCATAAAAGAAATCAAAAAATATATTAAATCTTCTTACTTCTCTTAAACTTACTGATGAAGATTCATTTTTTTCTCTTATAAAGTTTTGACTTTTTACTATTGCATTTACTGATAAATCTTGTGCAAATTTACAATCTTCACAATCAATTTCTTCTA
Organism: Isotricha sp. YL-2021b; assembly: GCA_023805745.1. Classification (NCBI taxonomy): domain Eukaryota; phylum Ciliophora; class Litostomatea; order Vestibuliferida; family Isotrichidae; genus Isotricha; species Isotricha sp. YL-2021b. Next base: position 10,614 of record JAJJKW010001491.1, on the reverse strand, counting down.
AAGGAAATTTACTAATTATTGTTTTTGAAACTATACTTTTTATATATTTTTCTTCATCTTCAGGAGTTAAATTTCCAAAATCAAAAACATAATTTAATAAGGAATAAGGAAGTGGATTTACTGTATATACTAAATTTCTAATTTTTTGTTCTTTTTTTGCAACTAAACCAATAACTTTTATTTCTTTTGTTAAAGTTCTATATGGATTACAAGCAGCAATAAAAGTAACATTTTTATTAATATTTTTTCCAAACATTGTATGTTTACACATCATTTCACTTATTAAACCCATTGAATTACAAGTATTAATTTCATCTAAGAAAATCCATATTTTTTTATCTAAAATTACTTCTTCATTTACAAAATCAGTGTCATTATTTGGATGTTTTCCTTCCATAAATTGAACTATATCATTATCTGTAATTCCAGCATGTATATTTAATATTTTCATATTATTTTTTAATAATTCTGACATTATTCTTATTAATGAAGTTTTTCCACATCCTGTTTCTCCCATCATTATGACAGGAATATTTGCTTCTATTCTAAATAATATTAATATCATTTTTATGAAATTATCTGATGTAAAAACATATGATCCAACTACATTTTTTATTGTATAAGATTTTTCATTAAATTGTTGATCTTTTTCTAAACCAGTTTGCATATTTAAATTTAAAACTTTATTTAATTCTTCATAAAATTTTTCGTAATTTATTGTTTGATAATCAATTAAATCATATGATTTCTTTAATTCTCCTGAATTATATAAATTTTTTAATTTTTTATATTCATCTTCTGTTTTTTGGCAATTAGTAATTATACTTAAAGTTATACCATCTAAATTACAAAAAATCAAACTTGGTTTAATTTGTTTATAGGAAATATATTCTTTTTTTTCTAATTGTTTAAAAGCTTCTTCTATTTCTTTTTCTTCATTATATTTTCCATGTTGTTTATTTAAAGAAAAGTTTTGATGTTGAATTAAACTAGTATAAGCACCTTTTGTAAAATGTTGAGTATTTTTAATTAAAGCAGAAATCATAAAACTACGAACTTTATATAAATCTTTCTGACGTTTGGCTAGACCAATATTTTTTAATTGTTGAGTATCTAAATAATAATTATTTGTAAATAATTTTAATTGACTTGCAATAATATTTATAAAACATAATTTTTGATAATAATTAGCATTTTCTACTTGGAAATATTCATTTATTAAACTTTGGCAAATTTTTTGATCTAAAACTTCAGCTTTTAAAGTACATTCAATACCACCATTTGAAAGTCCTTTAATAAAAATATTATTATCATCTATTTTTTTTTCTTTATAAAATTTTAAATAATTACAAACAATTTGTATATTTGAAGTCAAATATTTATCAAATTTTAAAGGAGATAATTCTTTAATTGAAATTAGTCTTGTTTTAAATAAATTTAACACAGGATATTTTTGAAGAAAATTAACAAAACCAAAAGGAATTTCAACTTTAACATTAATTTTATTTCCTAAATAAAATATATTTTCTTCTCTATAATACCATTTTGTAACTAATAAAGAAAATAAAAAATCTTTCATTAAATCATCTTTTTTAGTATCACAAAGATCAAGATGAATTACACAATTTTCATCTATATTTGCCTTTATTAATCTTTCAATAACTTCATCTCTTGTAAATTCACCTCCAACTGGGAAATAAATATATTTTTTTTTATTTTTTAAAATTTCATCTTTTATTATTGTTGATTTTCCAATACCACATGAATCAGAAAATATAATTTCAATATTATCATTTTCAAATTTAATTTCATCTTTTATTTTCGGAATATTTAAAATATTATGTCCATTAATTTTTTTAATTTCTTGTACAATATCATTTGCCATATCTTCATACATAATTAATAAACATGATTTCATTTTATTTTTTTTTTCTAAATATAATGTGTTTAATATTGTTAACATTTCTTGACCAATTTCAATTTCTAAACTTTCAATTTTCATTATTACAAAAACAGCATTAAAATCACATAAAATTGCTCTATATAAAAATGCTGTTATTTCTTCTGAAGTTGTTTCTCTATTACATAATAATAATGTTTGAGGAGATGGCTTATTTCCTGTTAAATATAAATAATCTTTTATAACATTTATTTCCATTGAATCTCTTGTTGAATAATGAGTTTTTAGTCCTTTATAGTTATTATCTTTTAATAATGATTTTTCAAATATTATATCATGAGTTATTCCATTTAAACCAAATAATTCATTTAAATAATTATTAGTATTTTCTATTGAAGATTTTATTAGATTTTTATCAGGATAATAGGTAAAATTAATTTTATTATAATTATCATTAGTTATATATTTAAGGAAATAAGTTAAATTTACGTTTTCAAATCTGATAAATTGATAGAATAAATTAAATTGTTTTCCAGAGATAAATCTTATTAAAGAATAATCTAAATAATATTTCTTTTGAAGTTCATTTTGTTCAATTAATAATTTTCTAATATATGAAATTGTTTTTGGAATATTTTCGGCAATCCAATTTTTACAGTTTTTATTCTCTGACGTAATTGAAATTTTTTCTTTTTGAATAGTTATCATAAAATCAATATTTTCTGGATAACCTTTTTCATAAATTTCTGAAATGTAATCAATTAAAATATCAATATTATTAATAATTGAAGAAAAAGTTTGAGCAATTTTATAAAATTCTTCTTGATCATCGTCATCTTTTTTTTTTAAAAGAGCTCTATCTCTTATTTCTAATACTTCATCGAAATTTATTTCTTTATTTTTATTATAACATTTACAAACATAAACATTATTATCAATAAAAATTTTAAAAATAGAGTTTTCAAGTATATCTTTAACTTTTTGTTTGGTAAATTCAGATTTATCAATATTTTTAGTATATAAATCCTTAATTTCAAAATAATTTTGGTTAACTTTTAAAATATAAACTTCAATATTTTTAAACTTTTTATTATTAACTAGGTTAATAAAATTTTTAAAAAATTCTTTATCTTCTAAATTATCATTTTTTTTCAATTCATTAATGAATTCAACACATTTAATAAAATCTTGAATATCACTTGCTTTTAAAGAACTATTATCAGCTTCACCAACAAATTCTGCTAAATTTCTTAAACCTTCGGTGTCTTTATCACTTAAAAATTCGATTAATCCGTCTTTATTTGTTAATTGTTCTAATACAATCATATGAGGAGTTTCTCCCATTATATCAATATTTATTTTTTGTAAATCATTTACTATTTCTGATAATTCTTGTAATGGAGTTTCTTTTTTTATTTTTTCTAATATTTCTTCGAATTTGTTTGAAAAAGATGTTTTTTTAATTTTTAAAGAATCAAATAATAATAATGTACCTTTTATCACTATTGACATTCTATTTTTTGAAGAATATAACATCAATGTTGTTTCTATACTTTCAGTGTCAATATTTTGATTAAAATAGTTTTTTAAAAATTTTATATTATCTTTAAGAAATTTTCTTGTTTTAATAGATTTTATTAAAATTTGAAATATATTTTGATCTATTTTTTGAAAATTATTTTGATTTAATAAATTTTGAAGTGAATTAAAAGAATTTTTTGTATTGTTTAATTTTTCGGTAAGGCTTCCTCCAGTTGAATTTTTAAATAAAATTTGAAAGAAATCTGATTTATTAAATTCATTATATTGAAGTGCAAGGGCTTCATATTGATTTCTTATATTATTAATTTGATTTTTTAATTGAACAAAATCTTTTAATTTAATTGAGGATATTTTTTTAATAAGTTCTATAATCTGACCCTTTTGACTTGAAGTTGGACTATAAGTAGCAAGAAATTTGGCTATTTTTTTTAAATTCTCTTTTGATTCAAAAACATCAACAATCTTATTCATTATATTATTAAATAATTCATCTAAATGATGAATATCAACTAAAATTTTAATTCTTTTTTTAAATTGATTTCCTAATTTATATATATTAACACAATTTTCATTATCTATATTAAAAAGTTCTAAATCTTTTCTTATTTTATCTCCAAGAGCTCTAATTTTTTGAAAATAATCAATGGAATTAAGTTTTCCATCTAAATGATAAGAATTAGATTTTATATATTCATATATTTTAATTTTTTCTGATTCTTCTTCCTTATATATATCATCTTCTCTAATAATTAATGGGTTAAATTTGGTAAATAAAAGTTTTAAAGATTTATCATCTTTTATTTTTTGTAGTAAAAATTTCACTGTTTCAACATTTGCTCCATTAAGATCTTTTCGAAAATAATCTATTATAATATTTTTTAATTCTTCATCTGGTTTTTCACTAACAATTTCAAAAATTTTCATTAAAATAATTTTTGTAAGCTCAGGATTAAGTAGTATATTAATTTCATTTAAAATTTCTTTTACTTGATTTTTGTATCCATAACTGTGTAAAAGAAAAACATATTTTACTATATATTTTTCAATATTATTACTTTTACCCTGACAATCTCTTAATAATAGTTTAAATTTTTCTTGTACTTTATTTGTGATTTCAAAATTTTTTTCCTGGAATTCAAAAAGTTGTAAAATAAACAAAAAATCATCGAATTTTTTGATTTTATTTATGAATTCAATCATAAATTTTTCATATTCTTTTTTTTCAAAAGTCTCTTTAAATTTAAAATCATGAAATGCATTTTGAAAATTTTTGAATTCTTTTTCATTTATAGAATTCAATTTAATTCTATCCAAAATAAAATTTATATTTTTTTTTTCATTATATTTTTTTTCATTATTTGTTTTTTGATAATATGGATCTTTTTTTAAATTTACAAGCATTTCAGTATTAATTAATTGGTTATTTATAATAATATTTTGATAAATAATATGTTCTTTTTCTTCTATTTCTAAGAATAAATTTTTTGGTAAATTGTCGTTTTTCAAAAATAACGTCTTAAATTTGGATAAATTTTCTATATTATTTCCACAATTTGACAAAAGAATTTCATAAAAATTATTAGATATATCTAAAATTTTATAATTTTTTGTTTGAGAAAATTCTTTAATTTTATCAATATTATCTAGAATTTCATTTAATTTATCTTCTTCTGGTTTACATGGACATTCATCAATTTTAATTGTTTTCTTTTTTGATAATAAAATTTCATAAATCTTATCTTTTTTATTTTCAATAGCTTTTAACCAATTTGAAAAATAAATAAATTTGTTTAATAACAAAATTAATTGTTCATAAGAATTAATATGTTCTAATAAACAAATAATATTATTATCATCAATTTTTCCGAACATATTTTCATATTTAAAAAATAATTCAATTAAATCAATTTCAATATCCTTGTATATTTTTTTTTTTTCATGTATTTTTTCTTTGAATTCAATAGGGACAATATGATAAAAATAAAATAAAATTAAAATGAACAGTTTTTCAGCAAAATTTTTAATATTTTTCCCTGATATTAAATCAAGAACTTTATCTGAACACTTCCACATTAATTTCATTATTGGAGAATGAGTTTTGGGTTCAATTTTATCTTGTATTTTAATTTTACCATCGTTAAAATACATAAGTAAATGTTTAACAAATTCCATATTATAACAATCTTTAAAAACATCTAAAAAAAAGACAAAACTTACGAAATTTTTTTTAGTCATAATGTGAACAACATCCCTTATTAAATCTCTTTTAGTATAAGTTGCTTGTAATTGATTTTCTTTTAAAAATTGACAAAAATAATAATATTGAAGTCTTTCAGAACATTTTTTGAAAATCTTGTTTATATTATTATTGTTGTTAGTTGATTTAAACCATACATTAAAAATATAATTGTCATTTGATTTAATAGTAAAAACATCAGATTTCAAATAATTTGTATAATAAACAGAAATTTGTTTTGATTCCACTTTATTTTTATTATAAGTTGAAGAAATTAATGAATATTCATATTTATTATTTTCTGTTGCAAAAGTTTTTTCACATATACAACTATCAAATATATTTTGATCCACTTTAAGAGAATTTAAATTTAATTTCGCAATTTCACAAAATAATATAAAATAAACCTTAAAATCAACTTGATTAGGATCAGGTTTTGGTATTGCTTTTTTTACTTTTGATTCCATTTAATTTTTCAAAAATAGTTTAAATGAGATAAATATATAAAAATTAAATTTTTTATAAAATTATAAAAAATTCATTCTAACTGTAATGAAAAAAAAATAGAAAAAGTTATCTATATTAAGAAAGAAAATATTATTGTTTGATTTGAGTTTTAAATACTGAATCTCTAATATTTATTTTTTTCTTTTTATTTAATTCCTTCAAACGTTTATTAATTATTTCAATATTTTTTCTAATAGGAAAAAATTTATTATAAGAAAATGAATCATTTTTCTTTTTAGGAGTAATACTTTGACTTTTACTCACATATTTTTTTGAATAATTTTTATAAATATAATCTATTTTTAAATTAGTTTCACCGAAAATTAATTTATTATCGTCATCCTTAAAAGAATATTCTATTTTTTTTCCTTTTCTAGAAGTAATATTTAAATCATCATCCATATATCTTAATCTTATATTTCCTCTTAAATGACTATAAAAATCACTTCTTGTTGAAAATTCTGGTTTTGGTAAAGGAAATTTTAATTTATGAAAATTTAATTTTTTTTCTTTTTTCTGAATATTTCTTTGACTAAAAATTATTAATGATTTGTTTGGATTAATTTTTATTTTTTTTTGATAATAATCAACTTTTCTAAAAGGGATCATATATTTATTTGGGATTAAAGGAAATTTATTATGTTCGTATAAGAGATTTGTTGTATAAACATCTTTTTTAAGTAAAAATCCACTTTGAATATTTTTATATTTATTCATAATCAAATTAATTATTTAAATTAATATAAATTCTTTATTTTATTTTTTATTTTATATATTATTGGTGGGAATTATCTTTAAGTTCCCTAATAATAATATCTCTCATAAAACAATATCCATTAAAAGATTCTTGGAAATTTCTTATTCCTCTATTCTTAAAATTATTATAAAATTTTATTCTTTGACTTAACTGTTCTTCACTACTAATAAATAAAGATTTGACTTTTGAAAAATAAGCTATTGTTTTATTATAAGAATCATTTTTCAATTTTGAACTTTCTTTATTAAAAATATCATATCTATTTTCTATATTTTGCATATCTTTTTTAATTTTATTTGAATATTCTTCTATATATTTAAAACTAGATGATAATTTTTTTAACTCATTTTCAATAATTTGATCAATTGTAATTTGATTATTTTTAACATGTTTGAATTCTTCAAATGGAATATTTTTAGAAATATTTCCTAAAATAATATTAAATGCTTTATTAATTAAATTTTCATCATTAGTTAAAATATCTAATGCTTCTTTTAAATTTTTTGCTGAATCTAATTTTATAATTAAAATATTTGAATTAGGAATTTTATTTATAATTTCTTGTTCACTTTTATCAAAAACTTCATAATGTTTTTCTTTACTTAAAATTTCATTTTTTAAATAATCATCATTTTTTTTTCCATTTTGTAAAATATTTTTCAAATTATTAATTTCAATTTGATAATTAATAGGTGACTGAACTTGATATCGATTTCCATATATTTTTTTATAATTATTATCTTCTTGAGTATAATAAGAAATAACATTTTCATATTTTTTTAAAATATTCACAATGATATTAAAATTTTTATCTAATTCATTTAAATATTTTTTTAAATAATGTATTCCACCTTTTCCTTTTATATATTGTATTATTTCTAAAATTCTTAGATCAATTGTATTTTCTCCATTTGGAGTTGTTCCTGGATTATAATCTAAAAAAGGTTCTAAAATATATGGTAAATTTTTTTCAGATAAAAATTTTAAAATTTTTTCTGAAGTTTCATATTCTTCAAATCTTTTTTTTAAAATATTTTCTAATTTAGATTTATATTCTTCAGTTAAATCTAAAAATTCATTTGGTATTTGACTTAATGATAAATTTTCCATTGCATTCTTTATATTTAAATTTTGTTCTATATTTTGATTTGGACTTTCCATATAATTTAATAATTTTGATAATTGAGAATATTGTAATTCAGGAAGAGAATTTTGATCTACTACTTTTTCGGTATTTTTAACTTTATTATAATTTTCTTGTAAAAATTCAGAAATTTTTATTTTAAGATTATCTATTAATTGAATATCAAAATAATCTTTAATTAAAATTATTTGATTTTTTATTTCTTGTAATAATGAATATGCATAACTTTCATAACCATAAATAACTCCTAATCCTTTTTTATTTTTTTCTATTTCATTTATTTTTGATAATACATAATAATGAATTGATAAAGAATGAAAATAATGTTCTAAACAATATATTAATGATTTTTTACAAAAATCACTTTCAAAACTAAAACTTAAAGCAGTGGATAAATATTTATATGCTCCTCCAATAAACTTTGATAATGACATTAAGTTTAATTTTTTTATATATGCATATAAATAAATATAATATTGGGCAAAACCTAAACAACAATTGATACATATATCTAAATATTCTTTTGAAAAATCTTTTATTTCATTTTGAGATATTGTTTTTGATAACTCTTTTATTTCATTAAAAACAAATGCAGCTTTTTCAAAATTTTGTTTTGAAATTTTTAATTTATTTTCATCTGTTGAAGTTAAATTAAAATAACCTAATAAACAAAAATTAATTCCAATATTATATTTAACACAACATATTTCATAAATGGAATTTGAAAGAGAGTCTGGAATTCCTTTTGTAATACTTGACCAAGAAAATTTAATATTCCATTGTCCTTCTTTTTCTCCAATTATAATTGATTGATTAATTTTAGACAAAATTTGAATATATATTAAATTATTATTTATATTTTGATTTAGATTATCTTCATTAAGTTGTGAATTTTGATTTATTATTAAATTTCGAAACCTTTCTAAATCTTCTATATCTTTTTGAAATGTTGAATAATTTAATTTGTTTTTTTCACAAAAACTTATAAAACTTTCAACTATATTTAATTTTTCTCCAATTTTAAATTCCTTTAAATCTAACATTTTTTCTCTTAAATTTATTAAATTAAAAAACCTTGTCAAATTTTAATAATCAAAAAAACTATTTTTGAAAAATAATTTAAACCAAAAGTAATTCAATAAAAAAATTAATTTAAAAAACCTTTTAAAAACCGACCTCAAAAAAAAAAGAATTAAAAAAATAAAAAAAAACAAAAAAAAAATAAAAAAACCTCCTGAAAAAATTTTGAAAAAAAAAGACCCTACAAAAAATAATCAGGTGAATACTTCGCAATAGGAGCTTCTCCTCTTCTTGGTGCAGAATCAAAAGTTTGAATTTGATGTCCCATATTTTCATCGACTTCCATAATAGCAGCTTGATTTCCGCATCGATAGCAATAATTAGGAGCAGAGAAGATAGTAAGAATATTATTATCATGGCACCATTGAAAACCTCCCATCATTAATTGATGAGCTCTACAGATCAAATTTAAATTATTAGTATAATTAAATTTACTACTAACATCACCTCCAAAAATATAACCAGCTCCTCTTGGACTTGGTAAAAATCCTTCTCTTTCATCAGGATCACTCCAAAGTAAATCACTCATTGGACCTTCTTTTGGTAATTCTTGTTTTCTATCTAATGCATTTATATCATCTAATGTTACTATATTTGGACTTAATCCTCCATGTAAACAAAATATTTTATTATCTATTAAGGCACATAATGGTAAAAAATCAAATAAATCTGTAAATATATTCCATACATTACCATTATTTCCATATTTTCTTATACATTCATCATAAAATCCATATACTTGTGATGTTTGACGAGATTCGTGATTTCCTCTTAATAAATATATTTTTGAAGGATATTTTATTTTTAATGCTAATAAAAGCGATACTGATTCTACACTAAAACATCCTCTGTCTACGTAATCTCCTAAAAATAAATAATTTGTATCTGGACAATTTCCTCCTATTTTAAATAATTCTAATAAATCGTGATATTGACCATGTATATCTCCACATATTGTTACTGGACAATGCACTGGCTGAACGTTACTCTCTTTTATTACTATTTCTTTCACTTTGTCACATAAAGCTTTTACTTCTAATTCAGGAAGGAATTTACAATTAAATAAATCCTCGATTTGTTTGTCTAAATCACGAAAATTGGCATTTTTTTTTGGTATTTTTATTTTGATTTTTTGTTTTTTTTTATTTATTATTTTTTTTAATTTTAAATAAGGATTTAAAATTTTTTTTGGTTTTGTTTTACATTTTATTGAAATCTTTTCTTTAAAAATAAAATATATTAAAAGAGAATAAAAATTTTTTGGATTAAATATTTAATATTTGTTTGATAAATATTTGAATGAAAAAAGAATTTTAAAAAGAAAAAATATTTTATTAAAAGTACTGATTTAAATAATTATATTTATTTAAATTTAACTGCCAATTTCATTGATTGATAATTTTAATCAATTAAATTAAAAATAATTCTTTGTCTATGTAAAATATATT
>JAJJKW010001825.1:0-28374 GCA_023805745.1 Isotricha sp. YL-2021b | reverse complement strand
TTCAAATCTTCGATACAGATGATTTGGTTTTCATCAATGATGTGTCGAGATAATTTATGTAAATAGTCATTACGTTGATTTTCAATTTTCTTATGTAGTCTAGCAACTTTTATTCTTTGTTTATTACGGTTTTGACTGCCTTTTTTCATTAGAGACAATTTTCTTTGTTCTCTAGAAAGTTTATTTTGTGACTTAGTTAAGTATTTATGGTTTTTATATTTATTCCCGTTAGAGTCAATAATTAGCTCTTTAATCCCTAAATCTAGTCCAATCGCATTGTCTAATAATTTAATAGATTCAGTGTTCTCCTCAACTAGTAAAGAAATATAATACTTCTCATCAGTAGTTTTACTAACTGTTATCGATTTAATTTCTCCATTAAAATTTCTATGTTTCTTAATTCTAAGTCGAGGACATTTAGGAATCGATATATAGCGGGCATTATTAGAAAACTTCACACTTCCCTGATTATTAGTGGTGTAGCTTTGATCATTTCTTTTAGATTTATATTTAGGGAAAGCATTTTGTTTTCTAAAGAATGCTTTAAAAGCTGCGTTTCTTGCTATTTGAGCGTTACATAAAGCAAGCGAATCAACTTCTTTTAAAAATGGATAATCCTTCTTATATCTAGCGGGAGTGATATTTTCATTTTTACCAGTAGATTTATAAATCTCACACATATCAGAAAGAGACTTATTATAGAAAAACCTCACACATCCAAAAACTCTAGCAAAGTATTCCTTCTGAGCCACATTAGGATAGATACGATATTTATAAGCTTTTCTAATCATAAACCTCCTATTTCAAGGAGTTAGATTAGACTATTCTCCTTGAGATTCGATATATTTATTTATAGTTTCTATACTCGCCTCTCCTATAGAGATAAGAAAGAACGACTGAGACCAAAATGCTTCTTTATATAATCTAGATTTAATAGAAGGATATTCTTTCTTAATTAATCTAGAAGAAGCAGACTTATAAGCATTGATGAACTTAGAGATATTAGAGTTTGGCTCACTTCTAAATAAAATGTGAACGTGATCTAAATCAAAGTTCCATTCTTCAAGGGCAATATTATAATTACCCTCGATACCCCTAAATATCTCTTTTAACCTTTCAGATATTTCATCATTTATCGCTTGTCTTCGGTTTTTAACTACCAAGATGAGATGAAAATGAATCGCGAATACTGAATGGTTATTACTCCTCAATTCCACATCAATATTATATCATTATTTATAATTATATAAAAGGATATAGTGACTTATTTTTGCACTTATTACGACTGAATGTAATAATTGCAATTCATCCCCCACCTATAGAGGTATCCATCAATTTAACAAATTGCTGTGGGGACTCCTTGCTTATATATGTTAAAAAAATATTATTGATAAGAAAAATGAGATCATTCGACGATCTCATTTTCTTTAGATTCAATTTTTCTTTTATATCTTACTAATAAATAAGATAAAACAGTAAAGCCTATCAATAGAACAATTCCAATTGGTATTTCGACATATAAAGGCATATATACATATATTCCATTAGACCAAGCTTCATAATATGCATAGATTTTAAAGTTAAAGAATAAAGCAGGAACGCTTCCTACAACAAAGCCAATTATGGAATAGAATGTATAATCATGATATTTGCTTAATAAAAAGTGCATTAATTTTGAAATGAAATAAAATCCAATTAAGACACCAACTAAGAAACATAATAAGATTCCCGCTAGATTACCAAAATTAGACCAATTACCATGCAAACAGTCTTTTATAGTGGCTGTTACATTATTAATTAGTGGTGCGTAAAATCCCATTAATAAAAGGAGCATTCCTCCTGATAAACCAGGTACCACTAAAGCGACAGAGGCAAGAAATCCAACTGGAATTAAAACAAAATAAAACCAAATAGGGGTATTAGTAAAATACACAGATACATCTGCTTTAGTTAATACACTGGCTACCCCTAATCCAATAGCGATTAATACACTTATTATTAAAATAATAAAATGTTTCTTTTTAGGAGTTACATCTTTAACTTCGTCTTTGATTCCTGGAATGGAACCAATAATGAAGCCTGCAAAAATACAAATGACTCCAAAGACAAAGCCGTTAAGTGCTTTATCCATTAAATAAATTGTAGGGATAAGAGCAATAACTACACCTAATAAAGTTGGAAGCAATACTCTAAAAGCTTCTTTAAAATGCTTAAAAATATTACTAACTGCCCAAATAATTTTATCGTAGACCTTAAAAATAACAGCGATAGTACCGCCACTAACTCCTGGAACTGCGCTACCAAATCCGATAGCCATTCCTGATAATAAAGTTTTTAGCCATTTTTTCATACCAAGTAAGTATATAACATTTTTTTAATTTAACATATATGTTTAATTATATATTTGATAAAATAATAGACGCTATGAAACTAATTGTTGGACTTGGTAATCCTGGAAAGAAATACGAGCATACTCGTCATAATATGGGCTTTGATGTCGTCGACCTATTTTCAGAATTAGCGCAAATCGATATTGATAAAGATGCCTTTAAAGGCTTAGTTGGTAGAGGCAACGTGTTTGATGAAGATGTTTATCTACTTAAGCCTCAAACATTCATGAATTTAAGTGGCGAATCCGTTAGAGAAATAGTGTCTTATTTTAAAATCCCTAAAGAAGATATCATTGTCATCTATGATGATTTAGATTTAGAACCAGGAAAGATTAGATTACGCTTATCTGGATCTAGTGGTGGTCATAGAGGCATTCAAAATATCATAGAGCAGTTAGGAACTGAGAATATTAAAAGAATTCGAATCGGAATTGGTAAGCCAACTTATGACACGATAGATTATGTGTTAGGAAAGCCATTAAAAGAAGAACAAGTCTTAATTGATGAGGCGATTAAAAAAGCAGTCGACGCTCTTAAAGAAATTTTGAAGAATAACTTTGATAGCGCAATGAATAAATATAATCATTAAGGAGGCAGCTAGACGAACCTATTTGATAAACTAAAATCTAATAAAGCGATACCCCCCTACTTAACAAAAAGTGGGCATTTTGTCGTGGATGATTTAGTAGGAATATCTTTATTAACTGCCGCCTCTATTAAAGAAGAAAAAAGTAAATATCTTCTCATTACCTCTAACTTATATAAAGCCCAAAAACTATATACTTTTCTTTCTAGCTTATTACCAAATAAGAAAATTTCTTTATATGTTTCGGATGAATTAATTAGAGCAGAAACTCTTGCAATGTCTAAAGAAATGAGCGCAAATCGTATCTATACTTTAGACAATATATTAAATGGTAAAGTTGATATAGTTATTGCAAATATCTCCGCAATTAGCAGGTTTTTGCCTGAAAAATCGCTATTTTTAGATAATTGCTTTTCTTTTAAAGTTGGTCAAAGCATTGACTTGCAATCTTTAAAAATAAAACTAGTGAGTGCAGGCTATACTCAAGTGAATAAAGTAGATCAATCTCTTCAGTTTGCCTCTAGAGGAGACATATTGGATATCTTTACCGTAAACTATGATGATCCTATTAGAATTGAACTTTTTGATAACGAAATTGAATCAATTAGATTCTTTGATTTAGCAAGTCAGTCATCTAAAGAAAAAGTAGATAAGATTTCTCTATTGCCTGCTAACGATTTCATTATTTCCAAAGATGATTTAAAAGTTCTTACGAACCGCATTTATGAACAATTAGAAAAAGATAAGGAAGTTCTTAATCCTGCTGATTTTTCTAATTTAAGAGATTTAGTTGATAACGATGTCGCCGAACTGATGGAATATCAATATACTCCACGCGCGTATCGATATTATTCTTTACTGGACGACCGTTTAAGATCACTTTTAGATTACACTGACGATTTTACAACTGTACTTGTGGATGAAGCTTCTATTAAAGCAAGTTCAGATATGCTTGTAGAAGAATCTATATCATTCCTTCAAGAATTATTTGAAAACGGTAAATCTATTTCACATTTAAAAATGTGTTATAGCTTTGATGAACTAAAATTTAATCGCAGTAAACTTATTAGAACTTCATTATTACAATCTAGCGATAAAGATATTGTGTTTAACTGCAAGAATATTCCTTTTGAGGTTTCTAAAGATAGCGATGTTATTAATGTCATTCATACATATATTAATCAAAACTACCAAATCAATATATCGCTAAGTTCTAAACAACATTTAAATACAATTATTGATTTACTTGATTCATCTCATATTCCTTTTGAAATGGTTAAAGAATATGGTTTACCTAGCAAGCAACAAATAGGTTTATCTATTTCAAATATACCATGTGGATTTGTTTTAGATGATGAAAAAGTTGTCTTTTTAACTTCTAAAGAATTATTTAACGAAAAAATCAGAATCACAAGATTTGATAATCGTTTTAAAGAAGCAACAATATTAAAGAGTTATGAAGATTTAACCCCTGGAGATTACGTTGTTCATGAATATCAAGGTATCGGTCAATTTTTAGAATTACAAACTTTAGAAGTTGAAGGTAAACATCAAGATTATTTAAAACTTGCTTATCACGGAGGAGAGATTTTATATGTTCCTTTATCTCAATTCCAACTTATAAGAAAGTATTTAGGAAAAGAAGGCGCTAGACCAAGATTATCTAGATTGCACACTAAAGATTGGGAGAGAACTAAAGCTAAAATCAAAGAAAGAATCCACGATTTAGCGGAAAGATTGTTCAATTTATATGTTGAACGTAGTCATATAGAAGGATATGCCTTCGCTAAAGACGATGAGTTCCAAAAGGCGTTTGAAGATACCTGTGAATTCCAATTAACTAAAGATCAAATTCGTTCTTTGGAAGAAATTAAATCAGATATGGAATCGGCTCATCCTATGGACCGCTTATTATGTGGAGATGTAGGATTTGGAAAAACCGAAGTTGCTTTTAGAGCAATCTTTAAATGTATTAATTCTGGAAAACAAGCAGTGTTACTTTGTCCTACTACTTTATTAGCTAGACAACACTATGAAGTGGCTTTAGAAAGATTCTCTAAATTTGATATAAAGATTGCTATCTTCTCTAGACTTATCCCTGAAAAGAAACAAAAGGAATATATTAAAGAAATCCAAGAAGGTAAAATCCATCTTATTATTGGCACTCACCGCCTATTATCAAATGATATTACTTATAAAGATTTAGGTTTATTAGTGGTGGATGAAGAGCAACGTTTTGGTGTTGAACAAAAAGAAAGACTTAAAGAATTGAAATCTAATATTGATGTCTTAACTTTAAGCGCTACCCCAATTCCCAGAACTTTGCAGATTTCTTTATTAGGAGTTAGAAGTATGTCTCAAATTACCACTCCTCCAGGAGAAAGAATGCCAATTCAAACCTATGTTACTCCATTTAACACCCAAGTAATAAAAGAGCTAATTCAAAGAGAATTAGGAAGAGACGGCCAAGTCTTCTATTTACATAACGACATTGAAACAATTTATGAAATTGCTTCTAGAATAAAAAGAGCAATTCCATCCGCGAATATTGCTGTTGCGCACGGAAAAATGACCAGAAACGACATTGAAGACACAATGATCAAATTCTATTCTGGAGATATTCAAATATTAGTTTGTACCTCAATTATTGAAAACGGAATTGATGTTCCTAACGCTAATATGATTATTGTTGATGATTCTGAAAGATATGGATTAGCACAGTTATATCAAATTAAAGGTCGAGTCGGTAGAGGTAATCGTATTGCTTATGCTTATTTAATGTATAATGGTAATAAAGCTTTAAAAGAAGACACTCAAAAACGTTTAAGAGCGTTGCAGGATTTTACTGCTTTAGGTAGTGGATATAAGATTGCTCAAAGAGATTTAATGATTAGGGGTGCTGGAGATATTTTAGGACCTGAGCAAGCTGGATTTATTGACTCTATTGGATTAGATATGTATATCAAATTGTTAAATGAAGCAGTTAAAGAGAAGATGGAAGGTGCGGACCATAAAGAAGCTCAATATAATAAAACCCTATCTTTGGCCTTTGATGCATATATTCCAAAAGAGTACGCCTCTGATAGCGATAAGATTGAACTTTATCACGATATATTAGCGGCATCCTCGATAGATTCGTTAAATGAGATTAAAGCTAAGGTAAGAGATGTTTATGGTCGATTACCAGAAGAAGTCGAACAATTATTCTATAAACGAGCTATTGATTTAATGGTCAAACAATGTGAAATAAATGATATTAAAGAGAACAAAATGAATGTTGAATTATATCTTGGAGATAACTTTATTAATATTAAAGGTATAGGAAATATCTTATTTGAAGCATTAATACAATATTTATCCATTATTAAAATTAGTTACCTTAACCATAAATTTAAAATTGTAATGAACAAAAAAGGAAATTGGTTAATAGATTTAGAAAATATATTAAAATCATTAGTGAACATTATTAATACGAATAAAATTATTGAAACTGCATGAGATTAGATTTGTTTTTAAAAGATTCTAGAATTATCAAACGAAGAACTATTGCCAAAGAGTTCTGCGAAAGAGGTTTAGTTAAAGTGAATGATAAAATTGCTAAGCCGTCTTTTGATATTAAAGGTGGAGAAATTATCTCAATCAAGTTTGGAGATAATGAGTTTTCGTTTGTTGCAAAAGTAGAAAAAGTAGGTAAAAAGGATAGAGCGAGTTATGAACAGCTTGAATCTAGATAAAAACAAGAAATATTTATTAGCGTGTTCTTTTGGACCAGACTCTATGGCTTTATTTCATTTATTAGTAAAAAATAAATATAATTTTGCCTGTGCGATTGTTAATTATCATTTAAGAGAAGAAAGCGATCTTGAGGTTGATGGTTTACTTAAATACGCTAGTCTATTTAACATTAAAGTTCATGTTTATGATGTAAAAGAAAAGATCAATAAAAATGTCGAAGCTACTTGTAGAGAAATTAGATATAAGTTCTTTAAAGATTTATGTGCTCAATTTGGATATGATGCAACACTTGTCGCTCATCATCAAGATGACTTAATTGAGACCTATTTAATGCAAAAAGAGCGTCAAAATAACCCAATTTTTTATGGAATTAGCTCAGAAACGATGATTTATGGAGTTAATGTTATTAGACCCCTACTTCATTTAAAGAAGTCTTATCTACAATCAATTTGCGATGAGTATAATCTTCCCTATGCCATTGATAAAACAAACTTTGATATCGCTATTTTACGAAACAAAATTAGACAGAATATAGTGTCAAGAATGAGTGACAATGAAAGAGAAGAAATTCTTAATAAAATTAACGAAGAAAATAACAACATAACCGAATTATTTAAGACTATTGATATTAAAAGATTAAATGAAGTTAGTTATGTTATCTCTTTAGACTTTTTATCCCAGTGTTATGCGTTTAATTATTTAGTTAAAAATATTAACGCATCCTATAGTTTATCAAAGAAGAATGTAGGACAAATAATTAAAGTATTAAAATCATCTAAACCTAATGGTCAATTTATGATTTTTAAAGGCCTATATTTATTCAAGGAATATGAGAATTTTGAATTTGGTGTTAATAAATTTGAACGAAAAGAGTATCAATACACTTTGAATTGTCCTGGAATATTAGACACTCCATATTTCTATCTTAATTTCAAGTTAGACACTTCTGATCGAAATGTTAATCTAGATGATTATCCTTTAATTATAAGAAATATAAAAAATAGTGATTTTATTCTTATTAACGGGTATAAAGCCAAGGCATCTAGACTTATGATTGATTGGAAAATGCCGTTTAGAAAAAGAATGACTTGGCCTGTTATATTAAATAAAAATGGTGAAGTTATCTATATCCCCCGCTATAGAAAAGACTTTAAATTATCTGATATGTTAAGTTTTTATGTTAAATAAGAACTTGCATTTTGCTTTTCAAAATATACAAAAACTAATATAATCTATATATCTTTTTAAGATATCGTATCAATATTGATATGGAGGTAAAATTTTATGCCAGAAAACAACTATAATTCTAACAATATCCCAAGACGTAGAATTCCCATTGGTTTTATATTTTCTATACTTTTAGTTGCAGGATTAATTGCTATCTTTGCTTATCGTATTTTTGGAAATAGAGACAACTCATCTCCTTTAACTTCAAAAGCTTATATTCAAGCTCTTGTAAATAAACAAGTTAAGACCACTGTAGTTACTCATCATTTTGAAGGAAGTTATGTTTCTTTAAGTGGTGTTTTAACTAACGGCACTAAATATGTTTGCACAATTGATGAAGCAACCTATGAAAGCAAAGAAATCAGTTGGACTGTTAAGGTTGTAGAAACCAAGATTTATGTTCCTGAACTTGCTACAAGTGAAAATCCAAAAGGTGAATTTAATAAAGATGAAGTTCTTGAACTCCCTAAATTAAGTGCTAACTATTGGGTTACAAACTATACTACTGAATCAATTGCTGTAAATGATGTCTATCAGGTTAGCTGGTGGGATAGTTGGGGACCAACTATTATCATGCTTGCTGGTAGTGCGATTATTGTAATCTTCCTATTCTCTAGATTGTCTGGCTCTATTGGTGGGGCTAATAGACAAGCTATGGATTTCAATAAATCTCGTGCTAGAAGAATTCAAGATTCTAAAGTCAGATTTAAAGATGTTGCTGGTTGTGATGAAGAAAAAGCCGAGATGGAAGAAATTGTTGAATATCTTAAAGATCCGACAAAATTCACAAGATTTGGAGCTAAATTGCCTAAAGGTATTTTATTAGTTGGCTCTCCAGGTACTGGTAAAACTTTACTTGCTAAAGCTGTTGCTGGAGAAGCGGGAGTACCATTCTTCTCAATTTCTGGCTCTGATTTCGTAGAAATGTTTGTTGGTGTTGGTGCTGGTAGAGTTAGAGATATGTTTAGAACTGCTAAAGCAAATGCTCCATGTTTAGTATTTATCGATGAAATCGATGCTGTTGGTAGACAAAGAGGCGCTGGTTTAGGCGGTGGTAATGATGAAAGAGAACAAACACTTAACCAACTTTTAGTTGAGATGGATGGTTTCTCTGATAACTCTGGCATTATCGTTATGGCAGCAACTAATAGAGATGACGTTCTTGATCCAGCTTTATTAAGAGCAGGTCGTTTCGATAGAAAAATTACTGTTTCCTTACCAGATAGAGAAGGTAGAGAAGCAATCTTTAAAGTACATTCTAGAAACAAGAAACTCGCTAAAGATGTTGATTTCACCGCCATTGCTAAAAGAACAGTTGGCTTCTCTGGTGCTGATATTGAAAATATCATGAATGAAGCTGCAATCTTAGCTGTTAGAAGAAGAAAGTCTGAAATTACAACTGCTGAAATCGATGAAGCTATTGATAGAAGAATTGCTGGACCAGCTAAATCTTCTCGCTCTCTTAATGCACATGAACGTGAGGTTGTCGCACATCATGAAGCAGGTCATGCCATTATTGGATTGAAGTTAGAACATTCTGATAAAGTTCAAAAAATTACAATTATTCCTCGTGGTAATACAGGCGGACACGTCCGTATGACACCTGAAGAAGATAGATTCTTACTCACACGTAAAGAACTTATTGCTAGAATTGTGGGTTATCTTGGTGGACGTTCTTCCGAAGAAGTTTTCTTTGATGATATTTCTTCTGGAGCTCAAAACGATATTGAAATGGCAACTCGTATTGCACGTATGATGGTTACCGAATTAGGTATGTCTTCATTAGGCCCAATTCAATATGAAAGAGATACTGGAAGTGTCTTCCTTGGACGTGATTATACTTCAAGTCAAAAGAATTTCTCTTTAGCAACTGCTGAAAAAATTGACGCTGAAGTTCAAAAGATTATTAATGAGGCTCATGAGGAAGCAAAGAGCATTATTCTTAAATATAAAGATGATGTTGAATTAATTGCAAAAACCCTTCTTGAATATGAACAAATCACTGCAGAAGAGATTGATTATTTGCTCGAACATCGTCATCTTAAAAAGGCTGAAAAAGAAATGGTTGAAAAAACCGTTCAAGTTGAGCCAGAACCTATTGAAGGAGAAAATAAGGGGGAATAATCCCCTCTTTTTCTTATATGTTTAAGATTGGAAATTTAGAAATAAAATCGAATGTTATTCTTGCCCCGATGGCAGGAATTACCTCTAGTGCATATCGCAAGTTTTGTGCTTCTTTTGGAGTTGGATATGTTGTTACAGAAATGGTTTCTGATATGGGTTTAATCTATGGAAATAAAGAGACAAAATCCTATGTCACCTTTGAAAAGCTCGATGTTCCAACCGGAGTCCAATTATTCGGTAATTCTGCAGAAAATCTGGCAAAAGCTGCATTAATTTGCGAAAAATTAAATGAAAATATCGATTTTTACGATATCAATATGGGGTGTCCAGTTCCTAAAGTTACTAAAACTGGAGCGGGTTCTAGTTTAATGAATAATCCTACTCTTTGTGGAGATATAGTTCGCGCTATTAAAGAAGCTACTCATAAACCAGTTACAGTTAAAATTAGACTGGGAGCTGCTAATTCAAAGGATCAATTTTTAAAGGTTATCGATGAGACAATTAAAGCAGGAGTTGATCTCATTGCAATTCATCCTAGAAGCGCTAAAGAAATGTATGGCGGTAAGCCACATTGGGAACTAATTGAAAATTTAAAAGAACGCGTAAATGTCCCACTTATAATTAGCGGCAATATTTTTACTGTCGAAGATGCTGTTGAGGCATTAAAAATTACAGGTGCAGATGGAGTTATGGTTGCTCGTGGTGGTATGGGAAATCCTTTACTTATTACCAACATTAATAACTATTTTAATAATAAAGAGTTAATCGAATCGAATTTAGACAATCAAATCGATTATTGTTTAGAATTAGCGAGGTTGCTTATTGAAGAAAAAGGTGAGGCTATTGGAATGAGAGTTTATAGAAGTATAGCCTCTAAATTTTTTGATAGGTTTCCAAAATCAAAACCATTAAAGTGTAGGTTATCAACAGAATTAAATTCTTATAGCGACTTACTTCGAATTATTGAGGATTATAAAAAAGAAATTCTGATATAAATCAATTTTGACTACAAAGTGGTCAAATATTCTTATATACTATTTTCAATGTGGAGGCATTATCTATGGATAATCAAAATCTTAATGATCAAGAATTAGTTAGAAGGGAAAAACTTAAAAAATATGAGTCTTTTAAAGTTGATCCATTTGGAAAAGCTTTTAAAGTGACTCACTTAGCTGGTGAAGCACATTCTCTATTTGATAAAAAGAGCCCTAATTCTTTAGAAAAGAATAAACCATATGTGACTGTTGCTGGTCGTATTAAAAACTTAAGAAGAATGGGTAAAGCCTCATTCATGAATATTCAAGACAAATCAGGTAATATCCAAGTTTATATGGGTATTGATGTTGTTGGTAAGAAAGCATATGAATTATTTAAGCTTGCTGATATCGGAGATATCGTTGGTGTCTATGGACGCGTGATGAAAACTCGTAGTGGTGAACTCACCATTAGAGCAGAAAAATACACCCACTTAACAAAGTGCTTACATCCTCTTCCTGAAAAATTCCATGGCTTAGTGGATGTTGAAGAAAGAAGTAGACGTAGATATCTTGATTTAATTATGAATGAAGAATCTAGAAAAGTGGCTTTTGCTCGTCCAAAACTTATTAGAAGCATTCAATCTTATTTAGACGCACAAGGATTTGTGGAAGTGGAAACTGCAGTGCTTTCTCCAATTTTGGGCGGTGCTAATGCTAGACCATTTGTCGCTCATATGAATGCTTTAGATAAAGATTTTTATTTAAGAATTGCTACTGAACTTAAT
Organism: Isotricha sp. YL-2021b; assembly: GCA_023805745.1. Classification (NCBI taxonomy): domain Eukaryota; phylum Ciliophora; class Litostomatea; order Vestibuliferida; family Isotrichidae; genus Isotricha; species Isotricha sp. YL-2021b. The sequence goes on along the minus strand of JAJJKW010001825.1, from coordinate 16,550 downwards.
CTTAAAAGATTATTAGTCGGTGGTATGGAAAGAGTATATGAAATTGGTAGACTCTTCCGTAATGAGGGAATGGATGCCACTCATAATCCTGAATTTACCACAATTGAAGCTTATCAAGCTTATTCTGATTTACAAGGAATGAGAAAATTAGCGGAAGGTATGATTAGAAAAGCCGCTAAAGATGTTACTGGTAGTGACATAGTCACTTATCAAGATAAAGTTATCGATTTCCATAAACCATTTAGATGGGTTTCTATGGCGGACCTTATTTTAGAAAAGACCGGTATTGATTTTAGAAAGATTTATGACTTTGAAGAAGCTAAAAAATTAGCAGAAGAAAGAGGCATTAAATTAGAAAAACATAAAAACACAGTTGGTCATGTAATGAATGAATTCTTTGAAGAATTCTGCGAAGCAGAACTCATTCAACCAACATTCGTTTATTCTTATCCAATTGAAGTTTCTCCTTTAACTAAAAAAGGTAAAGACCCGCGTTATACTGAAAGATTTGAACTTTTTGTTAACGGCAAAGAATTAGCAAATGCCTATACTGAACTTAATGATCCATTTGATCAAAAAGAAAGGTTCTTAGCGCAACTCAAAGCTAAAGAACTTGGAGACGAAGAGGCTAATGAAATGGATAATGATTTCATTGAAGCTTTAGAATATGGCATGCCTCCAGCAGGTGGAATTGGAATGGGTATAGATAGACTTGTAATGCTATTAACGAATCAAGAAAACATCAGAGAAGTCATCTTATTCCCAATGATGAAAGATAGATAAATTAAAATTATGGCAGGGACACGAGTTGAGAAATATCGCAAATATCGTCAAGCTATTGCCGCAAGAAGTGACAATATCCCTGTTTTAAAAACCCCTTCAACTCACGATGAATACGCTGATGAAGCGGGTTTTTTTAAGAAAATTGCAATTAAAAATAGAGTAATAAACTTATCAATTGCCTTTGCTATTGTTTGTATTATTGCTTTATTAATAATATTTGGAGTAATTGTTTTTTAGGAGGGCAAAACTATGAAAATTACTGTTGCTATTGATGGCCCAGCCGCTGCTGGAAAATCTACTGTCGCTAAAGAAGTTGCTAAGCGCTTAGGGTATACCTATATTGATACTGGCGCTATGTATCGAGCGTTCACTTGGTACTGCATGGAAAAAGGCGTTGATTGTCAAAACGAGGCGGCCTGCTGCGCGTTAATTCCTGAAGTGACGATTAAATTAAGACCTAGCGGACAAGTACTTTGTAATGAATTTGATGTTACTAAAGAAATTAGAGAGCCACGTGTTTCAGGTAATGTTAGTTATATTGCTTCTTATAAAGATATTCGTTTATTTTTAGTTGATCAACAAAGAGCAATGGCAGCTAAACACTCTGTTATTATGGATGGTAGAGATATTGGCACTTATGTTCTTCCTGACGCAGATGTTAAAATTTTCCAAATTGCCTCTGTAGAAACTAGAGCGGTACGTCGATATGATGAAAATATCGCTAAAGGTATCCCTTGCACACTAGAAGAAATCGAAAATGATGTTAGAAAAAGAGATTACATCGATTCTCATAGAGATTTTGCCCCACTTAAATGCGCTCCTGATGCTTTGACTTTAGATACTTCTTTTATGACAGTTGAAGAAGTAGTCACCAAAGTTATTGAGATTATTAACGCTAAATTAGCGGAGAAAGGTATCAATGGCTAGAGCAGTTGTTGCTATTGTTGGAAGTCCTAACGTTGGTAAATCAACGATTTTTAATCGTATAATTGGAGATCGTAGAGCCATCGTAGATGATGAAGCTGGAATTACAAGAGATCGATTGTACGGCACCGCTAATTGGTTAGGTAAGAGTTTTACTCTTATTGACACTGGTGGTATTGAGATGGCAAATAGGCCATTTCAAGAACAGATTAGAATGCAGGCCAATATCGCAATTGAGGAAGCTGACATTATTTTATTTGTCACCGATGGAAAAGCTGGGGTTACAAGTGATGACCAAATGGTGGCAAGAATTTTAAGAAAAGTTAAAAAGCCTATATTGCTTTTAGTTAATAAGATTGATGAAGGATTACAAGCTTCTAATGCTTCTGAATTTTATTCCCTCGGTTTAGGGGAGCCAATTCCGGTATCAGGAAGTCATGGTGTAGGTATTGGTGATGTCTTAAATCGAATTATTAATCATATAAAAGAAGATAAAGAAGATTTAAAAGAAGATGAGATTACTTTTTGCTTAATCGGAAGACCTAATGTTGGAAAATCAAGTCTTACTAATGCAATTTTAAGTCAAGAAAGAGTCATTGTTAGCGATATCTCTGGGACCACTAGAGATTCAATTGATACTCCATTTAATAAAGATGGGGTAAACTATGTGGTTATTGATACTGCAGGACTTAAGAAAAAAGGAAAAATATACGAAGCGATTGATAAATATTCTGCAATACGTGCATTAAAAGCAATTGAAAGAAGTGAAATAGTTCTACTTGTTTTAGATGGAAAAACCGGTATTACTGAACAAGATAAACATGTTATTCAATACGCTACTGATTTACATAAAGCAATTATTATCGTTGTTAATAAATGGGATTTAGTGGATAAAGACACTAACACAATGTCTAGTTATGAAAAGCTAATTCGTAATGAATATAAATTCTTAGATTATGCCCCAATTGTCTTTCTTTCTGCACTTACTAAAAGAAGGATAAATACACTTTTTGAATCTTTATTACTTGTACATGAGGCATATCATACACGTATTCAAACTTCGATTTTAAATAATGTGATTCAAGAAGCACAGGTTATGAACCAAGCTCCAGACTTCAATGGGGGGCGCTTAAAAATATACTATGCAACACAGGTGTTGACTGCTCCTCCAACTATTTCTTTGGTTGTTAATGATCCTGAATTTATGCATTTTTCTTATCAACGTTACTTAGAAAATAGGCTTAGAGAGACATTTAATTTTGAAGGAACGCCTATAAAGATAAGTTTAAAAAAACATAGAAAGTAGTTTGTTTATTGGTTATAATTAATTTAAATCAACAAGGAGTTAAGGGGATGAAAAAGCTCAACAAGAATGAGATTATCGAGCTTGTTGCTGAGAAAGCGCACTTATCAAAAGTTGATGCAAAAGCATCAGTTGATATGACATTCGATCTCATTATGGAAGCTTTGCTAAAAGGGGAATCTGTTAACGTTAAGAACTTCTGTGTGTTTGAACCAAAAACAAAAGCTGGTAGAAAAGGAACACATCCTAAAAAACACACTGAAATTGAAATCAAACCTAAGAAAACTGTTACAGTTCATTTGGCGAAAGAATTCAAAGCAAAGCTCAACAAATAATCGTCATAAAAAATTGACCTTCGGGTCTTTTTTTATTGCATAAAATAAATATAATATTTGTATGGACTATAAAATATCTTTATTTCAAGAACTAGCAGATATATTTAATAAACATGGTTATCAATTATTTTTAGTAGGGGGTTCTACTAGAGATTATTTATTAAATATACCATTAACTGATATGGATTTAGTAACTGATGCGACTCCGGAAGAAACTAAGTCGTTTTTAGATAACGCTGATTATACTTTTGAACGTTTTGGTTCAGTAAAATTTAAATATAAAGATGTAAAATTCGACCTTACTACTTTTAGAAAAGAAGCGGGATATGTCGATTCTAGACACCCAAATGTCGTCTTTTTCACTAAAAATATTAAAGAAGATTATCCTAGAAGAGACTTAACAATAAATGCATTATATCTAGATAAAGATTTAAATGTTTTAGATTTTGTAAATGGACAAATAGATTTAAAAAATAAAGTCATTCGTATGGTGGGTGACCCTACTTTAAGAATTAAAGAAGATCCATTAAGAATTATAAGAGTGTACCGTTTTAAATTAGATTTAGGATTTAATGTTGATAATGAGTTAGAAAAAGTAATTAAGAATAATAAAGGTTTACTAGGCAACATCAGAAAAGAAAAAATCCTAGAAGAAATTCATAAATGTCATCATAAGGAAGAGTTAAAAGCAATCTTAGAAAAATTAGATATAAATAATTTATAATTATTATCGAAGTGTGCTATATTACATATACATGATTACTGAGGCTATTGATTTTAGATATTTATTAATCGAGAATTATCGCAAATTAAAACTCAATGAAAACGAGTTAGCGACTATTTTTGTTATTGACCATCTTATCAGTCAAGGTAATCCTTTTGTGACCGCAGACTTATTATCTTTAAAAATGACTTTAGATATTAAAGAAATTGATAAGATTTTAGCTAAGTTACTTACCAAAGGAATGTTTGAATATAAGACTATTGGTAAAAATACTGTCGCCACATTAGAGCCGTTAAAGCAAAAGTTATACCGTGAATTCCAATTATTCTTATCTAAAGAAGAAGAGGAAAAAAGTTCTACACGAATTAAAGAAGAACTTGAAAACGTATATACAAATTATGAAAAACTTTTAGGCAGATCTTTATCTCCTGTTGAAGTTGCAAAAATTCATGAATGGATTTCTTTTGGATATAGCGATAAGACTATCATTGATGCTCTAAAAGAAGCTCTATCAAAAAACAAAAAAACCCTACGCAGCGTGGATAAAATTCTTCTAAGTTGGTCTCAAAGAGATGATTTACAATCTGAAGGACATACCCCGCTTAGCGAAGAATGGGATAAGAATTTAGAAGAGACAATTCGTATTGCAAAAATACCGTGGATCAATAAAGATTAATGTTAACTAAAAAACAATTTTTAGAAGTATCACAATATTTAGACTCTCTTTTTCCAAATGCAAAATGTGAGCTTTTTTATTCTCAAGATTATGAACTTGTGATTGCGGTGATGCTATCCGCTCAAACTACAGATAAATCTGTGAATGCAGTAACTAGTCATTTATTTAAAAAATATCCAACACTTAAATCTTTTGTGGACGCGGATATCAAAGATATCGAAAACGAGATTCAATCTCTTGGTCTATATAAAAATAAGGCAAGAAACATTAAGGGAATCGCTGAAACTTTATATAACGACTTTAATTCAGTTCTTCCTAGTGATAAAAATGAACTTCAAAAACTTCCAGGTATAGGGAATAAATCTGCGGGTGTTATTAGATGTGAAGTCTTTAAAATTCCAGATTTACCAGTGGACACTCACATTATTCGTATATCTAATAGATTAGGCATCGCAACTAAAAAAGACGAACCGATTGATATTGAAAGAAAACTTAAAAAAATAATCCCAGAAGAATCTTGGATTAAATCTCATCATCAATTAATTCATTTTGGTCGATATTTCTGTACTGCTAGAAATCCAAAATGTGAAGAATGTAAAATTAAAAAATATTGTAAGAATTAAAATATAATTTATCGATTGCGTCGATATATTTTAATCTAGGATTATAACTTTTAACTACCTCGACTCCAGACTCTAAAAAACAAGAATATGGAATAGATTTTCTTTCCCCGTGTTCATAAAAATGAATCACGTAGCTTGCGTCTAAAATAAATACTTTATCTAATGATTCAAATTGAATAATAAAGAACGCAATTCCTCCATGCTTTATTACTCTTTTTAAATGTTCAATTTGATGTTTTGTGATGTTATTTAATGGGAAGGATGTTTTATTTTTAGTGTTTTTTGCTTCAAAATCAATATAACGTCCTTTATACACTCCGTTATAGTCAGTAGTGGACTGTTCTTCAAAATAAGCGTGGGTAATTTTTGCTCCTTTAGAATAGTCAACCTTGACCACGTTAATTGGAGTAGGGCGTTTAGATACTAAACATATATCTTTATCTTTATAATATTCATTTGAAGCATTGATTTCACTTTCAAAACTCATTCCACGGTTCGCGCTGGAAATAGATAATTCAGTAGAGGATTTTCTTTTCTTTTTTATTTCCTCTTTTTTATAAACTTGTCCATTAGGATAATTCATCTTTAGTCGATGTAATCTGTGATAAATTGTTTAAATTCATCAGGAGATACACTTTCTCCGTTTAATAATTTTTTAATTGCTTTGTTAACAGGTTCAGGTCCAACATTACTTCTTGATAACACTTTACAGTACTGATTTAAAACAATATCTTTTTCTTTTAAGAAAACATTATAAAGTTTGGCTAAATTAGTAGCGTCATACATCGGATCATGAGCGGTACCATCAAATTCAATGCCAAATGTTTCTAAATAATGAGTTAAAGATAATGGATTACCATTATCATCTTTCACAAATTCAGAAATAACTGATTGGAAATCAAAATGATTCTTCTTAATAATATCGCATAGCTCTTGAGGAGCATTTAAATTATAAGAACAAGATTGGTTTAAGATACGAATATCGTGGTTACCAAAGGTAACAAACATAGTTTTTTTAAAGTTTAAGCCACAATATTTTTTGATTTGATGAATCGCAGTGGCGAAATCCACTCCATATTTTTCTAAATCTTTTTCAGTAATGCCAGTTAATTCTCTAACGAATTTACCGATAGAGTTTTTGCATTTCACATAACTTCGAATTGGGTTTTTGGCTTTTACTATTTGCCCTTCTTTATTTAAAGTAGTGAAATAAGCTCCATAGGCAATCATTTCATGAGAAAACTGAGTCCCTTCAAAATCTAAGAAACAGAGATATTTTCTACCTTTTAAGATGCGATTTATTTTTTTCATCGTTTTCTATATTAACGATTGAAAAGGTTCTTTTCAAGAAAAAGGGTTACTGATTTATATAAAATTTTGATTATATTTATAAATTTTTCATAGAAAAATATCTCTATATAAGAGATAATATATGAGTATATGAATAAAGAACTTAATTTCTCATCTAATTCACTTTATAAAAAGAAATTTAAGTCTGCGGGAAATGGTTATGATCCCGATGAAGTTGATGAAGTCTTAGATCAAATTATCGATGATTATCGTAAGATTGAATCAAAATCTTCTGTTGACGTTAAGGCTTTAATAAATGAAAATGAGGAACTAAAAAAAGTTAATGCTAGTCTATTACAAGAATTAACTAAGCTTAAAGAAAGAATTAAATATCTTCCTAAAGACAAACCTATTCATATCGATAATTACGAATTGCTCCAGCGTATTGGGAAGTTGGAGAGTTATATCAAAGAACATATTGGTTCTATTCCCGATGAATTAAAATAAAACCTTCGACCTAGATGATTGCTGACTACTAGTTAGTTAGAGGAAAGTCCATGCTCGCACAATCTGTGATGGTTGTAGTGATTACGCTAACGGAAAAAATAACGTTAGGCATGTAGGAGTACATGACGGCGGAAATTAACCTAAAGGGTGACCCAAGGTAAAATTCCTGAAAGTGCCACAGTGACGGAGCTTATTTGAAAGAATAAGGTGGAACGCGGTAAACCCCATAAGCGAGAAACCCAAATTTGGTAGGGGAGACTTGATAGAGAAACGAATCGATTCAAGTAAGATTATTCTTAGATAAATTATCATCCTAGACAAAACATGGCTTATAGGGTCGAAGACTCACTATTAAAAGGAGAGAGATTATGAATCTTCCAACAAAAATTACATTCTCAAGAATTATTGCAACTGTCATTTTAATTGTGACGTTATTTGTTTTATCTTTAATCCCTAACTTATCAACCCCTGAACTTGGAAATTCCCGTATAAACTTGGTTTTTTTAATTGTTTTCGTGTTCTTTGTCATCGCTAGTTATACCGATCATTTAGATGGAAAACTAGCTAGAAAAAACAATCAAGTTACTGACTTAGGTAAGTTTTTAGATCCAGTAGCAGATAAGTTATTAGTTAGTTCAATGTTAATCTTCTTATGTACTCCTAGTATTTTTGCTCCTTATGCTTATGAGCAGACCGCATTTATCCCTGTATGGTGTGTTATTATTATGGTTGCTAGAGACACAGTTGTTGACGCTTTAAGATTTATCGCTGCTCAAAAAGGAGTAGTTATTGCTGCTAATATTTTTGGAAAACTTAAAACTGTCCTACAAATGGTTGCAATTGCTGCTGTATTATTAAACGATTTTCCATTCCATTATATGTATCCAAATAATACAAACCCATATCTTACCGTAACAATGTTTATTGTTTATGCAGCTACACTTGCATCTTTATTAAGCGGCATTATTTATGTGTGGCAAAACCGTAAAGCATTTTTAGAAAGTAAATAACAATGGATAGCGTAGGTATTAATAAGTTATTTAGAGAAAAAGGTAGAACTCTTGGTTCTGTAGAGTCTTTTACTGGCGGTTCATTTGCTAAAGAGATTACCTCTATTAGTGGAGCCTCTCATTTCTTTAAGGGTGCGTTAGTGACTTATGCGACTGAAGAAAAAAATAGATTACTAGGTATTTCTTATAAAGACATTGATGAATTTGGTGTTGTTTCAAAAGAAGTCGCTGGACAAATGGCATCTAACGGTAAGAAATTACTTAATGTCGATTATTGTGTATCCTTTACTGGAAATGCCGGACCTAGTGCGATGGAAGATAAACCAGTTGGAGAAATTCATATTGGAGTTGCCTTTTTAGACACCACTCGAGTCTATTCATATAACCTAGAAGGCTCTAGAAATGAGATTCAAGAAAAAGCAATTAATATTGCTTTCGAACTTTTAGAATCATTAATTTTAGAAAATAATTAACTTTTTTTGCAAAAAAATCGAAAAAATCCACTCTATATATAATGAGGAGGCCATAAAAAATGGACGAAAAAAACAAACTAAATGAAAAGGAACTCGATGAAGTTCTAAAACAAATTCAAAAACAATTCGGTAAAGGCGCCGTGATGAAACTTGGAGATCGACCAAATGTTGAGGTTTCTGTTATACCAAGTGGTTCACTTTTACTAGATGAAGCTCTTGGAGTAGGCGGATATCCAAAAGGAAGAATCATTGAAATATATGGTCCTGAAAGTAGTGGTAAAACCACACTAGCATTACATGCGATTGCAGAATGTCAAAAACAAGGTGGAAGAGCTGCATTTATTGATGCTGAACACGCAATTGACCCTGAATATTCTAAAAATTTAGGTGTTAATATCGATGAATTAATTTTATCCCAACCTGATAGTGGTGAGCAGGCTCTTGAAATTGCAGAAATGCTTGCTAGTAGTGGGGCTATCGATTTATTGATCGTTGATAGTGTTGCTGCTTTAGTGCCACAAGCTGAACTTGATGGAGAAATGGGTGATAACTCAGTTGGTATGCAAGCTAGACTTATGTCTAAAGCGATGCGTAAACTAGCCGGTTTATTAAATAAAAATAACTGTACTATCATTTTCATTAATCAATTAAGAGAAAAAGTTGGAGTGATGTATGGTAATCCTGAAACCACTTCTGGAGGTCGAGCCTTAAAATTCTACGCTTCTATTAGATTAGATATTAGAAGAACTGAGGCTATTAAAACAGGAAGCGATGTCACAGGAAACACTTGTAGAATTAAAGTGGTGAAGAATAAAGTTGCTCCTCCATTTAAACAATGTGAAATTGATATTATCTATGGAAAAGGTATTTCTAAAGATAGTGAAATATTAGACCGCGCTGTTGAACTTGGTATTGTTAAAAAAAGTGGTGCCTGGTTTGAATATAATGGCAGCAAAATCGGTCAAGGCCGAGAGACCGCTAAAGAGTACATCCATAGCAACGAAGACGTAAAAGAAGAAATCTTAAAAGCGATTAAAGAAGCTAGACAATAATTAGGAACAAAACGTGAAAAAACTTAGAAGACTATTTACCTCAGGATATATATTTACAATCCTCTTCTTATTAGTTGAAATTTTAATTGTTATATTCTTTGAAATTGGTGCTGATACATATATCTTTGCGCCAATTATTCAACAAAACCCATCTGCAGCAAAAATCTTAACGACTATTAACCAAGTATTCGTTATTGCTAGAGTTGTTGCATTTGTTTTGGCGGTTATTATCTTCTTTAGAGTTATTAATAAATATGAAGATCCGGAATTCAAAGTCCCATGGTTAGTCTTTCTATTTGTCTTTCCTTTAGCCACAGTAACATTCTTTTTAATCTTTAAAAATCATGGGCTTCCAAGAAAAGAAACTAAATATATAAGGGGTTATTTAAAAGAACTTGAACCGTACTATGAGAGAAATAGAATTGCTTTTTCTAGATATGAAGAAGAATTAGGTAGAGCACGTGGAGCGTTTCAATATGTTTTAAATACCGCAAGAGTCGGCGCTTTTAAAAATAATAGAGTTACTTATTATCCTGTTGGAGATAAATTCTTCCCAGATTTAATTGAAGGATTAAAACAAGCTGAAAAATTCATTTTTATTGAATTCTTCATCATTACAGATGGCAAATTATGGGGAGAAGTAAAAGATATTCTTATTAAAAAAGCCCAAGAAGGTGTTGATGTTAGAATTGTCTATGATGATTTAGGATGTAATGGCACTATCTCTTTTAGCACTCCACGAAGATTAGCGAAATACGGCATTAAGTGTTATAAATTCCACCCATTAAAACCAATCTTATCTGGTGTTTATAACAATAGAGATCACCGTAAGATTGTAGTTATTGACCATAAGATGGCGTTTACGGGCGGTAACAACCTCGCTGATGAATACGCCAATATTATTAAAAGATTTGGTTATTGGAAAGATACAATGGTGAAAATTGAAGGAACCGCGATATCTAATTTAATTACCACATTTATTGAAAACTTTGATATTGCCGCTAAAGAGATTACTCCTTTATCTCCATTTTTAGATTTTGATTATCCATCTTTTGAAGAAGAAGGATTTGTTATGCCTTTTGGAGATGGACCTGGATTCTACACCAACGACCATATGATTGGTGAACAAAACTATATCAATATTTTAAATTACGCGACTAAAAAGGTATATATTTCTACTCCATATTTAATTCCAACATTCGGATTAATGGAAGCAATGAGAAATGCCGCCTTAAGAGGAGTGGATGTTCATTTAATTGTTCCAGGAATCCCTGATAAAAAATTAGTTTATAAGGTTGCTAAATCTAACTTTAAGCCACTATTAAAAGCCGGTATACATATTTATATTTATACCCCTGGATTTAATCATATGAAAACCGCTCTAGCAGATGATGAGCTTGCCTTTGTAGGTACGATTAATTTCGATTTTAGAAGTCTAGTCCATCACTTTGAATGTGGCACCCTTTTATATAAAAATCCATGTATTAAAGAAATCAGCCAAGACTTCCGATCTATGATTAATGATAGTCAACTTGTTCCTATCGACTATAAACTAGGTTTATTTTCTAGATCTATTTGCGGTTTAATTAAAATTGTTACTCCGCTATTATAATTTTTATAAATTATTCTTTTATATATCAACTTATTTCCTTTATAATAAACACGTACCCTCGGAAGGTACTTACCTATAGATTCTCAATAGAGAAAAAGTTTTATCAGGCATTTGCCTGTTACATAATAAAAATCATACTTATAGCAAATTTTTAAGTTGATTTAGGTAAATAGTCTTTTGACTATATATTTATATTAGAAAGGAATTATCCTATGCACATTTTAAGTGGATTCACTGAAATTGGTTTACCAATTATCTGTGTTTTTGCTGGCTTACTAGTCGGGGCTGCTGTTGTTTTTCTTGTTCCATTTTTTAAAGGAAAAAGAGATCAAAACAAAGCTGGCAAGATTGTTCGTGAAGCAGAAATTAAAGCTGAACATATTGTTAAGAACGCCCAATTAGATGGTAAACAAGTCGTTAACGAAATGAAAATTGAAGCGGACAAAGAAATTAAAGAAAGAAAGTTGGAATTAACCGCTCAAGAAAAACAATTATTCCAACGTGAACAAAATATCGATAGAAGAGATGCTGCTCTTATTCAAAAAGAAAATACTCTTGATGAAAAGAACGAAACTCTTAATCGTCGATTAAAAGATGTTGATAAGAAAGAAGCAGCTTTACAAGAAAAGATTGATTCAATCATTTCTGAACTTGAGAAGGTTGCTCAAATGTCAACTCAAGAAGCAAAAGATGAACTCTTTAAAAGAGTAGAATCTAAAGTCTCTAGAGAAATTGCTGCTTACATTAAAAACAAAGAAGAAGAGGCGAAAGATCAAGTGGTCGCAAAAGCTCAAGAAATTTTAGTGCAAGCAATGTGCAAGTACGCTCAAGATACAACTATTGAAAAGACTGTCTCTGTTGTTGCTCTTCCTAACGATGAAATGAAAGGAAGAATCATTGGTAGAGAAGGTAGAAACATTCGTACCTTAGAAACCTTACTTGGTGTTGATTTAATTATTGATGACACTCCTGAAGTTATTACAGTGTCTTCTTTTAACCCTATTAGAAGAGAAATCGCTAGAATGTCTTTAGAAAATTTAATTAAAGACGGCAGAATTCAACCAGGTAGAATTGAAGAAATTGTTGAAAAATGTAAACAAGAAGTAGAAGAAAGCATCCATAAAACTGGCCAAGATGTGGCCTTCAAACTTGGCTTACCAAGAATTAATAAGGAACTTCTAGACTATGTCGGTAGATTAAAATATCGTACTTCCTATGGACAAAACGCCTTAGAACACTCTATTGAAGTTGCTTATTTAGCAGGTTCTATGGCCGCTGAACTTGGTTTAGATCAAAACTTAGCAAAACGTGCTGGCTTACTTCACGATATTGGTAAGGCTATTGACTATGAAACTGATGGTAGCCACGTTGAAGTTGGTTCTAGACTTGCTAAGAAATATGGTGAAGGTGATGTTGTCATTAATGCGATTGAATCTCACCATGGGGACGTACCAGCTAAATACGTTATTTCTCATTTAGTCCAAGCCGCTGATACATTAAGCGCTGCTAGACCAGGTGCTAGAAGTGAAATGCTTGAAAACTATATTCAAAGAATTGAAAAACTTGAAGAGATTTGTAAATCCTATGATGGAGTTTATCAATCATACGCGATGCAATCCGGTAGAGAATTAAGAGTCATGGTTATTCCTGATAAGATTGACGATATTGGTGCTTTTAAACTCGCAAGAGAAATTAAAGAACGCATTGAAAACGAAATGACTTATCCAGGACAAATTAAAGTTTCCGTCATTAGAGAATATCGTGCGATTGAAACTGCGAAGTAATTACTTCTAGAAAAGAGTTAATTTGAAAATCTTATTTATTGGTGATATCGTCGGCAAAATTGGCCGACGTGTCATTAAAGATCACTTACAAACCTTTGTGGATAAATATCACATTGATTTTGTTATCGCTAATGGAGAAAATGTGACGCATGGTAAAGGTTTATTAAGACATCATTATTTAGAATTAATTGATGATGGAATCGATGCGATTACCCTAGGCAATCACTATGATAGTAAGAATGATTTACGCAAATATATCGATTCAACTGATCGCTTAATTAGACCGCTTAATTTATTACATCCTTATCCAGGAGAAGGTAGCATCGTTTATGAACTTAATGGAGTCACTATTAGAGTCACTAATGTCCTTGGTTCAGTATTCATGAATGAGGAAGTAAATAATCCTTATTATTCGTTAATTGAGCTTATTAATAATGAAGAAAAAGCTGATATCCATATTGTGGATTTTCACGCTGAAGCTACTGGAGAAAAACTTTGCTTAGCTTATGCTTTAGACGGCAAAGTTTCTGCAGTACTTGGAACTCACACTCATGTTCAAACTAAGGACTATAAGATTTTAGAAGGTGGAACAGCCTATATCTCTGATGTTGGTATGACCGGCTTTGCGGATGGGGCTCTTGGTTTTTCAAAAGAAACAGTGGTTAATAAAATAGTTTATGGAGAACAATCTAGATTTGATCTTCCTAGCGAAGGTAGAGGCTTATTATCCGCGGTTGTTCTAGATATCGATGAATTTAACGGTAAGTGTAAAGAAATATTCCCAATTTACTATTTAGAAGATAAATAAAATGAAAACAAAAATTATTAGTTATCCAAATTTAATAGAAGCAAAGTCTAGAGTGAAAACTGAGACTGAATTTTCAGCGTATTCTCCAATTCATTTAAATGAATTGAAAGAAATAGGAAAAGGAAAGAAATACTATATTCACACTTTTGGCTGCCAAGCAAATATTCGTGATGAGGAAACTATGAAGGGGATGTTAGAATCATCTAACTATGTAGAGACTAATAAACCCGAAGACGCTGATGTCATTATCATCAATACTTGTGCGGTTAGAGAAAACGCTGAAGACAAAGTTTATGGAGATATTGGAAATTTAAAGAAATATCGCAAGATTAATAAAAAGCTAGTTTTAGGAATCTGTGGATGTATGGTGGAACAGCCAGAAATTCTAGATATTTTAATGAAAAAATTCCCTGAAGTTAATTTATATTTTGGCACCCATGAAATCGACCAATTACTTGATTTAATTTATGAAGCTTATAATAACGATATTAGGTTAATTGCGATTAAATCAAAACAAGGCGAAGTTATCGAGAATAAAAATGTTAAAAGAAACAATGAATTTAAAGCTTATGTAAACATTATTTATGGATGTAATAAATTCTGTACATATTGCATTGTTCCTTATACTAGAGGCAAAGAAAGAAGTCGTCAATTTAACGACATCATGGATGAAGTTAGAGAACTTAAAAAAGAAGGCTATCAAGAGATTACTTTTTTAGGTCAAAACGTGAATGCGTATGGGAAGGATCTTAATGAAGGTCATGACTTTGCAGACGTCCTTGAAGAAGCTGCTAAAATGGGCATTCCTAGAATTAGATTCACAACCTCTCATCCTTGGGATTTCTCCAGCAAAATGATAGAAATTATTGCGAAATACGACAATATCATGAAGTGTATTCACCTCCCAGTTCAGTCTGGTAGTAGTGAAGTTTTACGCTTTATGGGAAGAAGATATACTAGAGAGCATTATCTTAGTTTAGTTAAAGAGATGAGAAGTAAAATCCCAGGTCTTTCATTATCCACTGATATCATTGTTGGTTTCCCTAATGAAACTGAAGAACAATTTAATGAAACTTTAACCCTAGTCGATGAGGTGAAATATGAATCTGCTTTTACCTTTATTTATTCTCCTAGAAGAGGGACTCCTGCTGCTAAGATTATAGATAATGTTAGCTACGCGGATAAGAGCAGAAGATTTAAAGAACTTGTTAAACATTTAGAGGTTAATATTGAAGCGGATTCTAAACGTTATATTGGTGGGGTTTATAAAGTCTTAGTAGACGGGACAAGTAAGACTGATAAAAATATGCTTTCTGGTTATACGGAATCCAATAAATTAGTTCACTTTAAAGGTGATGAATCTTTAGTTGGTAAAATTGTTCCTGTCAAGATTATTGAAAGCCATACATATTCATTAATTGGAGAATTAGTTAATGAATGAGTCGATTAAACTCGCTAAAGAATTAAAAGAGGAATTATTAAAGGAGCCTCTAATAGTGGAATATCTTAGAGTTAAAGAATTAATGGAAAAAGATGAAGAAATTAATTTATTAAAAAAAGATATTGCCTTAGCAAAAGTTCATAAAGATGATAAATTACATCAAGAACTATTAAGTAGATATAACAATCACCCACTAGTGGTTAATTACAATGTTTTAAAAGTAGAAGTAAACGAATACTTTTTAGAAATTAGTAAGATTGTTAATAAGAAGTGATGAATTTCACTTCTTTTTTATTTATAATGGATTTCATGATTTATGTAGTTATGGGGCCAACTTGTTCAGGAAAGACTGAACTTGCAAATTATCTTATAGATAAGCTTAATTGCGAAGCGATTAATTTTGACGCATTTCAAATTTATAAAGATATGAATATTGGAACAGCAAAACTATCTAAAGATGATCCTTATTATATAAAATATCATTTACTAGATATTAAAACCCCTAACGAAACTTTCTCGGTGATGGAATATCAATCGCTTTGTAGAGAAGTTTTATCTAAATTATTAGAGAAATATAATGATGTAGTTTTAGTTGGCGGCACTGGTCTATATGTTCGAGCGGCGTTATTTGATTATAGTTTTGAAAAGGAAGAAGTTCCTGTTGATGATGATTTACTAGAATTAAGTAATGAAGATCTACATAATCTATTAGAAAGTCTTGATGTTGAAGAAAGTAGAAAGATTCACGTTAATAATCGTAAACGTTTATTAAGAGCAATTTCATTAATTAGACATTCGAATAAAAAGAAAACAGATATTCTAAATGAACAAACTCATAAACCGATTTATCAAGATGTAAAATTTATATTCTTATGTCCTAATAGAGAAGAGCTATATAAAAACATTGATGAAAGAGTGTTATCAATGATGGAAAATGGACTAATTGATGAAGTAAAATATTTGCTAGAAAATTACGATTTGTCTCTTACCGCCAAGCAAGGAATTGGCTATAAAGAAGTTATTGATTTTCTAGAAAATAAGACAAATTACGCGTGCTGCGTCGAGTTAATCCAAAAAAGGACTCGAAATTACGCTAAGCGACAAGTGACGTTTTTCAAGAATCAGTTTGATTCAGAAACTTATAAAAACATTGAAGAAGCTAAAATAGGATTGGGGGTCTAATTATGAGAAATATTTATGATGTT